>CM069916.1:71291347-71361180 GCA_036172215.1 Camellia granthamiana | reverse complement strand
AAAAATTTCATGAGTTGTGCTCATCTAGTTAAGAGAAATGTTGAATGCTATTATCTTCGGTTGTGGTTAGATCGGCTGCTTAATAAATCTGCCCTTGCCTTGGCCAGGGCGCGAGCTTGGGAAGTCGAATGGGCCCAACTCGCGTGCTGGCTAAGGCACAGATTGATCGGCCGTTACGTTTGAAAACTCGGCCGGCAAGATTAATAAATCTGCCCTTGCCTTGGCTAGGGCGCGAGCTTGGGAAGCCGAATGGGCCCAACTCGCGGGCTAGCTAAGGCACAGATTGAGCGGCCGTTACGCTTGAAAACTCAGCCGGCAAGATTAATAAATTTGCCCTTGCCTTAGCCAGGGCGCGAGCTTGGAAAGCCGAATGGGCCCAACTCGCGAGCTGGCTAAGACACAGATTGATCGGCATCTGCCCTTGGCCACGGCGCGAGCTTGGGAAGCCGAATGGGCCCAACTCGTGAGCTGGCTAAGGCACAGATTGATCGGCATCTGCCCTTGGCCACGGCGCGAGCTGGCTAAGGCACAGATTGATCGGCCGTTACGCTTGAAAACTCGGCTGGCAAGATTAATAAATCTGCCCTTGCCTTGGCCAGGGCGCGAGCTTGGAAAGCCGAATGGGCCCAACTCGCGGGCTGGCTAAGGCACAGATTGATCGGCCGTTACGCTTTCCAACTCACGGGCTGGACAGTTGTCATCTGGCTGTTGACATTTGGGAGTGCTGACGTTGCCTCAGGAAAGCTGCAAACATTGAAGGATAATGGAGCAGGTGCACACCAGAGGCCCTACTTATTTCTATTCAGGCAACTGGGGAGGGACGAAGATTGACTGAATCAGATGTTGCAATGAGTCGCAATAGCGAGCTTACACGTTTAGGAAGAAGAACGTCCAAGGATCGGGTAACACAGCAGCCCCTTAGTCATCGAAGCAGATCGCCTCGACAGGATAGTCAACCGAGGATCGAGCCTGATGCGACGCCATGGCCGTTGAGTTTTGCGATTTTTGTGAGGAATAGACCAATGACGGAGGCGAACTCTATCATTAAAGACCCAGATGTGGCAGTCGAGTTCGCTCGATAGATATTCCTGCCGGAAGTCCAACAATCAATGGTCGGACGTCGAGATTTCGAAGTATTTCGAGACGGCATCCACGGGGCCGTGAAAGGACTATATACTGCTTACGAAGTCGGCATGCGTCTGCGGGAAGCGCGACGTGAGAGCAAGAAAAAGGACGAAAGGAATCGCAGTTTGGAGATTCGCGCGGAAAAGGCTGAGCGTGAGCTTCGGGAGCTGAAGAATGTTCGAGCGAGCGCGTCGGTTGCGGCCGATCAATCTAAAATGGTTAGTGCGGAGAAAGGAACTCAACGGACCTCGGATTATGAAAAGGGGTTTCAGGATGGCCTGAAGGTTGGGATAGAGACGACCAAACAGGACCTTGCCGAGGAGGTCTGTCGATGTGAAAATCGCGGATTTAAGCACGGTTGGATTAAGGCCCTTCAAACCGAGGGATCTCTTGAAGTCGTGAGAATTGATTCGGCCTTGCCCCTGTATCATCGCCATCACTTTCCTTATCCCGGTTTTGGAATTGAGAAGAGCGACGATGAGGGTGCCGAATGAATAGACATTGTGCTGAATAAACAGAATTTCTTTTCTTTCTAATCGTATTATTTCATCTTTCTGGCAAGTTTTGTGTTTTATGGTGTAAATGTTTAGACATGCATTGACCGGTCTGAATTAAGAATGATTCTTATTGAATATTTATTCGGCCAATCAAGTGGTCCGAATACAAACCTCAGAAAAGCCAATCGTGACATGCACGAAGGGCGCTCCGAATCCGGAGTCTTAATCAGCCTTAGGGTGTCATGCACCGAAAGGGGGCTCCGAATCCGGAGACTTTATTTTGGCCAATCGTGACATCCACGAAGGGTGCTCCGAATCCGGAGTCTTAATCAGCCTTAGGGTGTCATGCACCGAAAAGGGGCTCCGAATCCGGAGACTATTTTGGCCAATCGTGACATCCACGAAGGACGCTCCGAATCCGGAGTCTTAATCAGCCTTAGGGTGTTATGCACCGAAAGGGGGCTCCAAATCCGGAGACTATTTTGGCCAATCGTGGCATCCACGAAGGGCGCTCCGAATCCGGAGTCTTAATCAGCCTTAGGGTGTCATGCACCGAAAGGGGGCTCCGAATCCGGAGACTATTTTGGCTGTGGAAGGCTTAATCAGCCCTCGTTAATCAAGGCTTGGGAGTGAGCATGAGAAAATGAAAGATTTTGTATTGCAAAGGTGGAACATATACAAGTACCAAGCCCACAAGTCGAGTTAATGATAGAATTTACGTAAATGTGTAGAATTCCAAGGCCGTGGCAGGCTTCTTCCTGACATGTCTGAGAGCCGATATGCCCCCGTTCCTGCGATGGATTCGATTTGATAGGGGCCGTCCCAGTTTGGACCTAATTTTCCGTCGGCTGGTCTCCGGTCAACAGGAAGTACCTTCTTTAGGACAAGCTCTCCTGGCATGTATCGGCGCAACTGAACTCGCTGATTATACGACTTGGCGAGCTGCTGCTGATAGCGTGCCATGGATGCCAGGGCGCGGTCTCTTCGTTCCTCGATTAGAATCAGATCTAGGGCAAGCATCATGTCGTTTTGGCCTGTGTCAAAAACTTACGATTTCAGAGTCGAGCGACCGATTTCCAGGGGTAAGATTGCCTGGGTTCCAAAGCATAAAGCAAACGGCGTTTCTCCAGTGGACCTCCTCGACGTAGTACGATGGGCCCACAACACACTCGGTAATTCTTCGACCCATTTGCCTTTAGCTTTTTCCAGCCTCTTTTTGATGCCGTCCAAAATGGATTTGTTAGAGGCTTCGGCTTGACCATTGCTTTGGGGGTAGGCCGGTGTCGAGAAGTAAGGCCGAATGCCGTATTTGGTGCATAACTCTCGGTATACGCCACAATCGAACTGGGTGCCATTGTTTGAGATAAGAGCTCTCGGAATGCCGAATCGTGTTATGATGTTTCTCCATACAAAGCGTTTAATGTCGGCGTCTCGTATATGTGTTAGGGCCTCTGCTTCAACCCATTTTGTGAAGTAGTCCGTGGCGACGATTAAGAATCGCTTGTTCCCTGGGGCCCTGGGCAATGGCCCTACGATATCAAGTCCCCACTGTGCAAACGGCCAGGGGCTAGTGATAGAGCTCAACTCTTCGGCAGGCAGTTGGGTTAATGGGGAGAACTTTTGGCACTGTTCGCACTTTTTTACATAGCTCTCCACGTCAGCTCTCATTGTCGGCCAATAATATCCCTGCGTTATAGCTCGATGGGCCAGGGAGCGTCCGCCAGAATGGGCACCGCAACTGCCCTCATGTATCTCTGTCAAAAGCTCCTCCACTTTGTCAAGGTGCACGCATTCTAAATATGGGCCAGAGAGGGACTTTTTGTAAAGCCCTCCTCGCGGATCCAGATAGTATCGCAGGGCTTTATTTCGTAGCTTGTGTGCTTCTTTTTTGTCCACTGGGAGTTACTAAGAAGAGAGGAATGCAACAATGGGGTCCATCCAGCTTGGTGCAGATTCTGTAACATTGACGTGGATTTCCTCCGAAGGGCCGATACTCGGCTTCGAGACGAAGCCTACTTCGATGGTCCGTTTGATCTTGGAATTGATGGCGGACGCTAGGCATGCCAAGGTATCCGCGTGTGTGTTCTGGTCACGTGTTATTTGGTTCAGTTCATAATGGTCAAATTTTGCCAGCAAGGAATTGGCCGTTTTCATGTAGGCCGTCATACAGTCGTTTCTTGCCGCGTACTCCCCCTTTAGCTGATTGATTACCAACTTTGAATCACAAAACACGAGCAGACGCCATGCGCCGAGAAGGTGCACATTCCGCAGACCGGCTAGAAGGGTTTCGTATTCGGCTTCGTTATTTGATGCTTCGAAGCCAAGCTTGACGGCCTGCTCAATTACTGCACCGTCCAGAGACATGATTACAACTCCGGCGCCACTGCCCCTTTGGTTAGATGATCCATCACAGTATAGTTGCCAAATATCCCCGACATAAATTCTCCAGTTCGGCTTCGGTAGAACTTCGGCCTTTGGTCGAACATCAGGTTTGAGGCCGGCAAGCTCGCCGGTGAATTCGGCGACAAAGTCGGCCAACACCTGCCCCTTGATTGCAGTTTTAGGTAAAAACCGAATGTCGTATTGGCCGAGTTCAAGAGCCCATTTTGAAACACGTCCCGATGCTTCTGCACTCCGTAGTACTGATCGGAGGGGATAATCTGTTAGCACCCCAATGCTATGTCCCTGGAAGTAATGCATCAGCTTTCTTGCCGCCATGACTAGAGCTAAGATGAGTTTTTCCAGCGGTAGGTAGCGTGTTTCGGCGTCAACCATTGCCTTGCTCACATAATACACTGGCCGTTGCTCCCCCTCCTCCTCTTTTAACAGTACGGCGCTGACGGCCCTATCAGAAACTGCCAGATACAGGATAAGCGGGTCTCCAGCGGCGGGTGTGGTCAAGAGAGGTACTAAGCGGAGGTACGTCTTGAGTCCGTTGAAGGCTGATTCACATTCGGCAGACCATTCAAAAGCCTTACCCTGCCGTAATGTTTGAAAGAATTGTCGGCAGCGATCTGTAGACCGGCTAATGAACCTGTTAAGTGCGGCGATTATCTCCATCAACTTTTGGACTTCTTTTACTGATCAGGGGGAGCCGAGTTCCAGGATTGCTGTGACTTGCCTCGGGTTGGCTTCGATTCCTCGGTGATTGACGATGTAACCCAGGAATTTGCCAAAGCCGAGTCCGAACGCGCACTTGGAAGCGTTCAGTTTCATTCTGTATTTGCGTAAGATGCTGAATGTCTTCTCTAGATCGGCTATATGATTCTGTTCTTCTTTGGACTTGACCACCATATCGTCGATGTATACTTCCATGGTGTGGCCGAGTTGCTCTTTGAACATGGCGGTGACCAATCTTTGGTAGGTTGCCCCTGCATTCTTCAGCCCAAAAGGCATAACTTTGTAGCAATAGGTTTCTCTTGGGGTGAGGAAGGCAGTTTTGTCCTGGTCATCCGGATGCATGGCAATTTGATGATAGCCTCTATAAGCATCGAGAAAGCTCATGCGTTGATGACGTGCCGTCGCGTCGACAAGCTGGTCGATTCTAGGTAGAGGAAAACAGTCCTTGGGCCAAGCTTTGTTCAGATCCGTGAAGTCGACACACACTCGCCAAGTCCCATTTTTCTTCTTCACCACCACTGTATTGGAGAGCCACGTAGGGTAAGTGACTTCTCTAATTGCCCCGACGTCAAGCAGTCTGTCTACCTCCTCAACAACGGCGGCAGTGTGTTCTGCGGCTGACCGTCGGCCTTTCTGAATGATCGGCTTATATTTCGGATCGACATTCAGATGGTGCTGTGAGACTGACGGGTCTATTCCCGGCATTTCGTACGGAGTCCACGCAAAGATGTCAAGGTTGTTGAGCAAGAAAGAGATCAGCTGCTGCTTGTCAGCTTGATTCAGAGAGGCGCCGATCATGAAGAACTTTTCTGGGCTTCCATCAATGTCAACTCAGTCTAGATCTTCTGTAGCCTTCTCGTTTGGACACCGCCCAACATCATCCAGGATCTCCCGATTCGGCACCTCAATGGAGTTTACTTGCAGTTCCGTTGGCATTCTGGTGGCAAGGAGATAACATGCTTGTGCCGATTTCTGGGATCCGTGGATTTGCTCAATGCCATGTTCTGTTGCGAAACGTAGCAGTTGATGATAGGTGCTCGGCACGGCCTGCAATGTATGCAACCACGATCGTCCCATGATGAGATTGTACGGTGAAGGCAGCCGGACGACCAAGAACTCCACATCCACCGTTCTGGAGCCTGCTCGAACGGGTAAGCTGATCTTTCCCAAGGGGTACTCTGGAGTGGCATTGAAGCCAAATAGTGGATAAGGGGCCGGAGTCAAGTCTGACTCGTTGAAGCCGAGTTTGGTGAAGGTTTTATAATACATAACCTCCGAGGTGCTGCCCTGGTCGATAAGAACGCATTCGACGGTGAACCAGTTTACGCGCAGCTCAACAACCAACGGATCGATGTGAGGGAGCGTTACACTGATCAGATCAGAATCGTCAAAGGTGATACTTGGCGTCACTCGGGGCCGCTTTGCTGGCGTAAGTTGTTGTTGGGGGCCTGGATACGATTGGATCGCATGTACGGCCAGGGCTGCAGGTAGGCTGTAAATCATGTGGACAGTATTGAGGAGAAGTGCATCCTGCAGAGGGGCAGGTGTTTCGACCACACTCTTCCGGATGCGTTGGTGGAGACGTTCGTCCTTTGCGAAATCCTCAAGATGATCCGTTGAGGCATAGCGGCCATCAGTTTCTTGCTGTCGGACCCGAGATCGTTGATCATCTTCCCTCGGGGGTCACTCAGAAGCCTGGCACACCGTTTGTTTGGATTTTGCTATTGCCAAGGCCAGATCGCGACGAAGGCGTTCGTTCTCAGCAATGATGTTGTCCAAGCTCTGTTCGGTACGCCTAGCTTGAGCCATGGTCGCTTGTATTGTCGTTTGCATTCGGTTTGAAGATGAACGGAGGTCCAAGGCAAGTCTTGCTGCAATAGTTTTTGGTCCAAGGGAGTTTGCTGGAATGAGATCACCTCTCTGTGCGGTCTTGTCGGTGGCTACCGGAGGATCTTCAATCATGCCTTCCATGGATGTAGTTGAGTATTCCCACAGACGGTGCCAGTTGTGGAGAAGTGGTTTGGAAATACTCTTCAGATCCTGGGAGACGCTGCTTATCCTCAGTTAGTCACTTGAAAAGATGGAAACACTCCGGTCGGGGGTGCCGGAATTAGCACTCCGACAGACAAGTTAGTTTAGACACTCAAGATAGCTTCTTGTCTAAGTTTAGTGGAGTGATTCTTACATACCTTTCTAGATTTGTGATTCTGGTATTTATACTTACTTTTCTGGGCCTCAGGGCCTGTGCCTGTTTTTATCCCATTCACCTTATCTTCATTCGGATCTACTGACCCCCGTCTATTCGGCCTCACTAACGCATTCGGCGCCCTAGTTATGCAATACGGAGCTGAGCAGTATCTAGTTTCTAGGGTACGCGTATCCTTGCTATTCCACTTATTCAGCTCCCACATCTTCGTATGACCACGCGAAAACATCTTTGAAATCTTTTAATAAAGCGACTAAGCGCTCGCGTTCCTCAGAAGACAACATAGACCCGATCTGGACCAGACGCGGATCCTTCTCAGTACCAACATTAATTGAAGTGATTTCATCAACCAAAGGTTTTACAAACCTCTCCTCCTCTCGTTCAATTAAATGCTTCAAAATCAAAGGAATTTCTTCCTTGTCGTTTTCATCAAAGTTTTGAAAGTCCTGATTAATGCAATAAACAAGCGGCACAGAAAAGTACTCAGAAGCCACAGCATCATTCTCATTAACAACATCTAGTCCGTCTGATTCTTCGGTTACAACAGACTCGAAAGAAAATGAAAAAGACGACCTGGACAGGACGACGGCATCCGGGTTATCACCCCCAGGAATACCAGACTCTGACTCAGAAGAACTAGAATCTGATTCCGACTCCACGGACTCTGTGGAATCAAATTCTGGTTCGCTACTTGACCCGGAACTGCTAGACAAAAAGCCTTCCTTGTACTGCCAAACGAGGGAAGGTGCAATAAATGCATCCAGAATGCTAGAATGAGGGCCCACAGCCGATTGATCTCCAATCATGGAAATAGAGAAGTCGTCCTCCGCGCACTCTAGTGTGATCTGAGGATCTGAGAGGAGACAAGCCAGCGCTATCCCCATCTCAAGTTCTGCGCCATCGAACTCATCCTCTTTACACTGTTCGGCCTCAACCGGTAGGTCAGTCTGCTCTTCCACAACCTCATCCCCTTGCAACTGTAAGTCAAAGAAGATCTCGAAGCCGGGCAAACGCCATTTCTCAGAATTCAACCAAGGCTCTGGAAAGCCGCAGAATGGGAAGTCTTCCCCCTCCCGAACAAAGCGTCTGTTCAGGGTTCCAGTAATAGGTCGATGCACCAATTCATAGTGCTTTCCAGTCTGTCTTGCCTTGGCTCTTCCAACCATTTCTTTCCCCTTTCTCACCCAATCCTCTCTGGTAGGTGCGTAACCTAAACCAAAGGTATGGGGATTATGTGGCACTCCAGGCAATTCAACAACACCCTTCCAGCCACTTCTTCCTAATCCCATTCCTGGCATGTGTTGAAGCTTGTTCATGAGGTATACTAACTGCGCACTGACATACATACCCTCATCTGCTGCTAAGATGGTTTGTACTACCCGGGCCTCAACCAGACTAAACCCTGAGAGAAATACGTCTTCCTCGCCATGATTGATTTCCAACACTGGTGTGGTTACCTCTGGTGGTGGATGGATGGATGAATTCCCGAAGACAATTGCTACCCCCTTCCCATGAGGGTATTTCAGCATTTGGTGGAGAGTAGATGAGACTGCTTTCACAAGGTGCAGCTAGGGTCTTCCTAGCAGTAAGTTGAAGGTGGCCGGGACGTCTAGGACATGAAACTCGACGTCCTGTTGAGTTGGGCCAACCTGAACTTGGATTTGTACCGTGCCCATCACTTCCCTACTCGTGTTATCATATGCCTGAATCACTTGGGTTGTAGGTATGAAATCCGCTGGTTTTAGGCCAATGGCATAAGCTGTGCGAGACAGACAGACATTGATAACCGAACCAGTGTCTCCCAACACCACCGTCACCCATTTTTCTCTGCACTCAACAGATATGTACAAGGGTTTGTTATGTGCTGAGCCTTCTGGCCGTAGTTCTTTGTCATAAAAGGTTAGCGTTGGGCTAGTGCCACCTTGGAAGACTAATCCCACCAATTGCTTTGGAATCGTATCAATAGAAAGCTTTGCCTTGTCCATGGCTAAAATGGCGGCTTGTCTATGAACCCTTAAGGCCATGAGCAGTCCCCAGATGGAGATGTCTGCTTGAATTTTGTTCAATTGTTTCAACAGTGGCTCATCTTCTAGTTGTTTCTCCTTCTGCTTCTCAGCTTCCTTATCTTTGCCTAAAGCCTTTGGCTGGTCTAGGTGCGAGGGCTTGAAGTACCGCCCACTCCTGGTCATATGATCCACTTCTTTGGTGTACCATGTATTATCTGGCAGAGCTTGTCCCCAGTCCTCGTCAGTGTGGAAGAGACGCCAGTCGTCGTCTTCCCACCAAGTTCCATCGGAAACTGACAAGCAACTATCTGGTTCTGCTGAAACTGTTCCTGTGCTCACAGCACATTCTGCCCCCACAAGGCCTTTGGCTTTTAAGTCTTTCCTTTTCAAACTACTTCAGTGCAGCTTCCTGTTCCGTGTCCGCTGTACACAAACTACCCAATTCTTGAGCAAAATTATTGGTACCAGTGCTCTCCGGCAATTTCCCACTGTTATCGACCGTTCTGGCTACTGCAGATGTTCTTGTTTCTGACTGTCCCTGTTCCGATTAAGGCACCTCGACAACATACGGCTCGTCACTGAGCCACCCTGTATTGTCTGTTGCTCTATTTGCATCAAACCAATTGAAGTACACATCCCCTGGATCCTGTTCGTCGAAAAATTACAGATTCGCAATGTCCTCTTCGAGCTCTGCTAAATCATCCAACCCCTGACTTGGCCTGTCCTCCCGGACGACATTTAGCTCAATCCTCATTGGCAATTCCACCCTTGGCTTAGCCTGATCAGTCAGTGCAATAAAGCGGCAAGGATTGTATGCTTCCTCAGCTAAGCTTGCAGAACCCTCAGGCATGCCTTCTTCTACCACGGCCACCACAATGGGTTCAGGTTGGGGTATGGAGACGCTCATCATGCAGAGATCTGTGTTCTCCGGGATGAAAAGCGCCGGCTTGGGTAGGTGGGAGAGAGTGATGTATATGCTGGGGTCAAACGGGATGGCCGTTGTTTGGATGAAGTTTACCTGTCTAGGTGGAGGGTTTTGGTTATGTGGTGGGAGAGGGTTGGTAGTGACATTTGGCTTTTCTAGGGGTGCTATTACCTTGTTGTCAATGAGATCTTGAATCTCATGACGAAGTCTGAAGCAAAGATCAGTGTCGTGACCGTGCTAGTGGTGGAAGGCACAATATGGGTTATGTATGGGAGGGAGGGGATTTGGCAATGGGCGTGGTTCTAGGGGCTTCAAATGCCCTTTCCTAATTAGAACTCTCAGGGCCGCAGACAGAGACATGTACATTGGGGTGAACACCCTCTAGCCCTGAGGTGGGTATTTTGCTGGTTGTGAGGTGGGTGCAGAGGTTCCTGTAAAGGGTGTGGCTGTTTTTGGAGTGGTGGCTACCATGCCCACATCAGAGGTCCTTGCAGCTGCATTGCTACTCGTAGCTGCATTCGAACTGCGAGTAAAGGCCCTATTGGGCTGCTCCCTTTTGTGGTCAATTAGACCTTGTTTCATAGCATCTTCTATCTGTACCCCTATCTCATGGAGGTCGACAAAGGCAGGGAGGGGCAAGACAATCATCTTCTGCATCAGTTTTGGTTGCAGATTCCGAGCAACCATTCTTATCTGATCTTTCGCAGCTGGCCTAGTGGTCATCATAGAAGCCTTGGCTCTCCAACGAGTTACGAAGTCAGAGAAGCCCTCCTTCAGCTCTTGTCTAGTTGTCTCGAGATCATGAGTTGTGACCTCGATTTAAGTATTGTACGAATATTGGGTGATGAAAGCCTCGGCCATCTCTTCCCAACTCCTCTTCACTGAATCCTCCAACTTAGCATACCAGATGGCCGCGATACCTGACAGGGTCTGACCAAAGAGAAAAAGCTTTTGCAGTTTGGAGAGGCCCATTGGTCGTAGGATATCCGAGAACAACCGCAGATGAACCATAGGATCTCCCGAACTGTCAAAACGGTCTATATGAGGCATCTTAAATCTGTCCGGCAATGTCACTGCCGAATCCGTGTAACCGTCCTCGATGTCTAGAATGGAGTTAACACCCTGAGCCCTTTTGAACAACTTTTCAAGCTTGCTCACTTTTAATGTAGTTGGGTCGACTTCAAACTCAAAGGGGGCCTCGGTTTGGTAGGCATGTGCTTTGGAAGTCTGAGTTAGAGTGGGATCCACTGGGACATCCGCATTCTCCTGGACATTGGCAGCAGAGGCAGGAGCCCTTGGTGCAGGAATTTCTACTGGGGGTGGATGGGATGCAGAAGCTGTTCCCTGTTGTGGTTGTTACTGCTGTTGAAGCCTGGCAATGCGTTCTGCCTGTTAGGCCACAACCTCTGTCTGACGAGCGATAGTCTCCGCTTAGTGAGCAGCATCCCGCTGCATGGCTTCAATGGTTAGCTGAAATTGACGCATCATGTCCTCCATACTCATACTGACTGAGGGGCGCTGGTCTAACTGATCTGGTGAATATCCTCTTTCTGAGGTGGAAGTAGTAAATTGGGCCTGACTGTGCACAGGTGATGCAGATAAGGACCACTGAATTGGTGACTACTGAATCGGTGATCTGTGCCTAACTATCCTCCATCTAGTAACCGGGGGTAGCGAAACAAATATTGGTTGTCCTCCAATAAGATCCCCAGATCGATATAGGCGCCTAACTCTGGTCCAAAGTGCTTGGGGGGAAACTGCCTCGTCGGAAGCAATGATCCAATACTACCCGGCAAAAAGAAAAATAAAGCAAAAAGAAAAGAAACATCAATCAGCAAACGGATAGCGTTTTAGCTTAGACAAAGACAGCACACAGTTGAAATTATAAGCTGAACATTCTGTACTCAAACACTGATTTCTGTCCCAAAATTTCTGCCTCAAACTGATACCCCAAAACTGATGTCCTCAGACTGATACCCAAACTTGCAACTGATACATACATTCTGTAGAGACACACCCTAACAGCACATATCAAGCAAGAGAGAGCCAAAACACCCCTATGGTGGGGTAGGGTTTCCCTGTCCTAATTACGTCAGGAACTAGGGGTTCGCTACGCAAGCAAATGGTTTCAAACAACCTACATTCGGGTGAGCAACCTACCTTAGTTTGGAATGGTCTCTATGGCTTCTGATATGTAACTAGGTTGATTGGTCAAAAAGGGTGCCTCGGCAAAACCAAGTTTGTGTTCCCATCGTGGCAGAGCCCGTAACCGGTCAACCTTATGGCATGCTTTTCCAAGCAAGCCTTCGGCAAGCCGTTCAGGAATAGCAAATGGCAAACACTGTGACTTAAGTGCACCAATGCAAATGTAATGCAAAGAAACACATAAGTGTAAATAAAACAACACATCATGAATTCGAGTCAAGTTCTCTAAATCCCCAACAGAGTCGCCAGAAACTGTAGACCGCCCGACTTTCTTCGAGCGCCCCTCCTTTCGGAGAGGGCGCGAATCGGTCTTCTACTACAGTTCGGACTCCTATCATGGTTCTAAATCTAATCTCACAAAGTGCAATGTGAGACTAATAAACACCAAAGAGTCCAAATCCGGCAAATCATTTTGGAAAATCAATTTTGAATAAAAAAGCGCCAAACATGGACTGCTTTTCCAAATTACAGAGTCGCCACCTAAATATTTTATTTTTGGGAAATTTAGGAAACCTTGACTCGTGCCAAAGGCCATGTGTCCGTCATCACCAAAGTTGCCTCGGCTCGGGAACTTAAGTACGAGAGGGCAAGGTCCTAAAATGAGCACCCCCGCTCGCTCGCTCAAAGGATCGACCTCTACTAAACATGATATGTTGTTTTATAAACCTTATGTGTTCTTTTTTCAGTTTTTAGCTAGCTTTACTATATGATGCGCATAGCATACAAGTATAGACTCAATCACAAGAATTGGAACAAAACAACTCATGTTTGTTTTTGAAAATGGTTTAAAAGTACTACTCGCAAGTAAGCTAAAGCACGGATTTGCCACCCTCAAGTGAGCTTTAAAAAAAATGATGATTTGCCACTTCGCAAAGTGGGCTCAAAACTCATATTTGATGAATTGTCCCAATTCAAGTAATAAAACCTTCATCCACAAGCATTCATGCAGTTAATCACTTTAAGTGAATAGCATCACGGTAAGCATGCTATCATGGCAACACTTACACTCATGCAAGTATTCTAAAGCGTAAACACTCACAGTGTACTCTGAGCCAAAACAGAGAACTAGTTAGAAATCAATGCATGATCCTAACTATGTTAACTGCTTGATGCAACACATGCAATATGCAACTAAATAGGCTCGGCTATCTACGACGGCATATGAATGCGACAATTTGATACATGTATTCAAAGAGGTATTGAAATACAATGCGGTTTGGATGATGCGCCGAGCCCGGTGCATGCAATACAAATGAATGATGCAAACATGCAAGCATAAGGTGTGCTAATCAAAATATGCCTTAATCTAACCACCAAAAATGGGTAAATAAAATGGAGAAAGACGTGGGGTTGGAAGACATACACACACGCGCGCGCACTTATTACAACATTGCCCTCTCGAAGGAGGGTCCGAATAAATAAGCTAAGCTAATCTAAGCTAAGCTACTTATTACAAACCAACTAATTAACTAACTTAGCTAATTAATTACAAACCGAATTGAATAACTAGCTAACCTAAGCTAATTAAAATATTACAAAATGAACTAAGCTAAATTAATTACAGCACATGTAATTAACTACAACTAGCTAATAAAGCGATAAAGATGGCCTTATGGGCGAGGAAGACATGCATGCTCGGTTGCGTCCTCCCAAAAATCCATCGCCTTGCCTCAAGATGCCTCTGTTTGCACATCTCTGGGGCCTCTGAAAATTGTGCCAACCTCCAGATTGCTTCTGTTTGATCTCAAGGACACACTGATGGCCGATAGGCCATGCTTGATGGCTATCGACCACTTCTGATGGCCAGTCGGATGATTTGATGGCCGGTCGACTAGTACTGATGGCCAATCGGCCACTACTTCCCTAAATTTCCTCTTTTTGCTGCAACAGAGAGCAAGCAAAAGCATGGCAGTGTATTTGCAAGAAAATGTGTGTACTACTGCACTCCTTATCATGTCTCAAGCTTAAAGGAGTGTGGTACTTGGCTCTCAAGCCACCAACTAAGCATTCTTAATGCATGATGGTTTGATAACTAAGTTTGTACAAGCTTAGTGAATGCGCACATGAGACTCAAAGGGGTTGCACCCTATCATGCATGATCAAGGGTGACAACGACCAACAAACGCGACATGTTTTATCACTTTGAGTATGAAACGTGTCATATTTCTTATGTTTGGATTAACGTCCGATCCAAATACATGCAATGCAACACACATATGTTATCTTGGCATGTTTTACTTTGCTCAATTCTTGTTTACACATTTTAAGTTACCAAACCATTTCTTAATTGTTCAAGTCCAATGTGCAAGTCTTCTAAGGAGAGGAGGTTAACCAAAAGAATGGTTTAAGGCATAGGAGAGACCATGCCTTTGACTAGGAGGAACCCTCAAAACAGGGTTAGAGCCATTTAAGCATAAGCTTCAATCCCAAGCTGAAACACAATCTCAAAGCCAACCAACTCTCAAATTAAATGGAAAAATAAAGAAATGAGGGAGGTGGCAGAAATTTACTGCTGAGATGGCATGCTAAAGACCCTAAGGCATGCAAGCAATACAAGCATAACATGTTGAAGGCCAAAAAACATCAAAGCTAGTACAGAGCATTACACAAGAGGCATGCAATTCATAGCCTAAATGACCAAACCAGCTCTGGACAGAACTCAAACATGCCAAAATAGTGACCAAAAAGTGCTGAGATGTAGACATGAAAGGCAAGCAAAGCATACTCCCATGTTAGCTCACAAACAAGGCATAAAGCATGACTCTCAAAAGCTATGAAAGAGTGAAATATGTGAGAGTGTGACTACACTATATGCTTTGAAATCACATGCAAAATGATGCTATACCATGCAAACATCACAAGTAAAGCATGCTAGGAGTCTCAAAACACAAAGCTTGTGAAGGCCAACTACACTATAGCTATACAAAGCAAAGCATGTATGTCCAAGACCATTCAAAATAGAGCTTAATCATGCTAAATCAATAGCAAAAATGTGCTGGAGGTAAGCTAACACATGCTAGAATAATAGCCTAAATCATCAAACATGCTAGGCTAGTAAGCGAAATTACACTACAAGTGCAAGATGCAAGCAACAAATGACCAAACCAGCCAAAAATAGAGTTAGAGTAGGTCTAGAAAGTCACAAAAACATGCTCAAATTAATATAACACAAGCCACAAAGATATGCTACTTTGTAGTGCTACCAAGACATGGCATAGGGAGACAAGGAGGGGAGGCCACCCCCTCCTATTTCGACCTTCAAAATAAACTTTCTACCACTGAAATTCCTCTGGAATTCAGTGGTTTTAAGGCCAAAAAATATGGACTCAAAAGCTCTTAAAAGAAGACTCAAAAGGCTTGTGAGCCAAAAAGCAAATTGAGGGAACCACCCCCTAACCACACAAGGCTCAAACCAACATTTTAGAACCTTAAAATCAGAGTTTTTTAGAAGTTAAAACCAGCCTCAAAGTAGTGTAAAAAGATGACCAAAGACTTAACCAAAATAAAGCTTAAAAGGGGTAAGTTCTTACCCTTGAAGCACAGCAGCAAAACAAGCCTTCCTCTGAGCCAAAAACAGTTTTAGGAGCTCCAAACAAGCCTTAACAAACCTCAGCTCCAAGATAGGGGTGTTTGGTTAAGGGGTTGTAGGCAAATATGTGAAGAAAAATCACTTTCAAGCACAATAGAGAGAGAGAGAGAGAGAGAGAGAATTCTACAGAGAGAGATATTTCATCTCAGAAAATTTTGTCACCCCAAACAAGGGGGAGGGACCTCCCCTTATATAGAAAAATATGTTCAAAAGCTTCCTTGACAAGCTAAGAGCTTGTTTGAATCCATCCATACACGTGTATGGAGGATACACTCAGTGTGCAACAGCTGGCACAACTGGCACACAAAACATCTGAAAAAGCAGAAAAATGGCCGTCGGCCACCATTAGTGGCCGACCAGCCATCAGTGTAGCCGACCGGCCACCACTGATGGCTGATGGGTAGAAACCCTAGCCGATGGGTTTTAGGGCTGGCCGGTAGGCCACCCTCTTCCCCCAGAAGCAGGTCTGCAAGCTCTTGGTCCACAACCAAGCACAAAACAGACAAGTCGAGAGGTCCGAAGGCAAGGCACTCCGTCAAGAACTCCAGGCGCTCAAAACGAACACAAACATGGATGATCATTGAGTGTTCAAACAATGACGTCCAAGTCTTGAGGACGGTCAAAAATGAGGTGTCTACACATGATTTTAGGCATATATTATGAAAGTTTGAATATATAGAAAAGATGAGACTTGGATTTCTAACTTTGAGCAAGATTGATGTATTTGAGATGAAATTATACTTGAATGATGTTAGTTTATCATGTTGTGGGGTAAGTTTACATGTTTTTGAGTGACTAGAGTTGAAACCAAGCTTAGAAAGTGGAAAAACAAGTGTTAGAGCCAACAAACATTTTCGGACAGCAAATTTTGCCCAGAGCCGCACGTGCGGCGGGGCTTCCTGCACGTGCGGCAGTCCACTTCCAGCACCAAAAATGATTGTGAAATAAAAGCACCTTGTCCCACACATGTGGCTCAATTCCCGCACGTGCGGCCCTGTTTCCCGCAGGTGTGGGCCACCCCTGTTTCAGCCCAACTTCGGATAAGCATATCTCTTTCATCCAGACTCCGTTTTAAGTGATTCTTGAGCCTAAATTCAAGCCCCGGAAGTCTAGTTTCCAATGGTGATAGTCTCACACCCAAATTCTAAGTACACAAATAGATATGCTCAAATTAGTGAAGGTTGTTCACTTTCTGTCTACCGGTTTTATACCATTTCTTCTTCTAACCCATTTTCCTTTCGTTTCCTCCTATTTTCCTAGACACGGATTATAACCTATTAAGGACTAATGAGTTTAGAACCAACATAACTAATTTATTAAGAGCAAAGAAAAGGATCGGTTATATTCATATGTTGTGTTATGTAATTGTGGTTGTAGGTCAAGACGAGGACATCGTCCAACTACTACCAGAAGCCCATCACTGTGAGTAATAGTATAGTAAAGATATGTCTTTCATTATCTATTTTGACTAATGTGTGACATGATTCTCTAAATATCGTATTTTGTTAATGTGTGACATGATTCTGTAAATGTTGTATTTTGTTAAAGTACACAAGTTTCCAAGAAAAGTAAAATGAGTCATGAATAAGAAACGTGAATTATTTATAATATGATATGGTGGGCCTAAGGCCGTTCTGTTTATCTGTCTCACTTATGCTATGGCATGATATGAATTGCTCGGTCTTTAAGACCAAATCATTTTGGTATGGAACAAAGTGCTGTACGGAACTAAGTGCTACAGTGTAAGTCACCTCTAGGGTCCGTACGAGACACCTCTTGAGTCCATACATACATGAATTGGGCCCAAGGAGAGGTGGAGACATGTCGATGTTCCATCTACTCCATGATCAAAAACAGTGATACGACACGATACGTTTGGACCTAAGGTCATTTTGATATATGATTAGGCCTGAGGCCATTTTGTTATTCATGGACCCGAGGTCGTTCAGAACAAATGATATGAATATAAATGCTTTTACATCACTATATGACTCATGTTACGATGTGTTATTTTATATGTCTCATGTTACAAAGTATTATTTTATATACATGAATGGATGTCCTATTTTGAAATGTGTTTCTAATCTTTTGAATAAGTGAGCGTACCACGTCCCATGTAAAATGTTTTGTGATGATTTCAAATATGTATTCCATTTGAAAAGGCATGGATTATGATGCGGTAAATGTCTCTTTTGAAATGATTTAAGATACGTTTCAGAATTATGAATTATGTTTTCCTAATGTTAAGGACATCATTCATTAACCTCTTTACTTTAATATTACTCACTGGGCGTTAGCTCACCCTTTTATTTTATACATGTAGGTGAGCCATCGGGGATCAACACTAGAGTTGTATCGAGGTCCGTCTCTCTGTCAAGCCACTTGGGTTACGCCTCTGTGTCGAGGCTTTAACTTTGTATTGGAGAATTATATATTTTAATGAGTCTTATGTATTTGTGTGTGAGATCTATATGAGTTCTGCAATTATATATGTAAATATGGAAGCGTATTTAAAGGTTTAAATTAATCTAAGTCTTCATATATGCACAAGCTCAATGGGCGTTATCCTTATGTTGGTATTTGCTTCTGTTTAAGGCCCCGTAGTTGAGTAAATATTCGCAAAATTTTGTTTTGAGGCCTATGTACAAGCCGGTCATGGACCAAACTTTTAGGGGCGGGTTTGGGTCGTGACAAGCCCAGTACATCCGTGAGGAGGCTCGAAACTGACAGAGGGGGAGGACATTGATCGTCAACTTGTCGCTGCGGTAGATGCCTGGAAATAAGGTGACTTCCTGTGTCGAAATTACATACTTAATGGACTTGACAATTCTTTATACAATGTGTATTATGTAAAGAAGACGGCTAAAGAACTGTGGGAATCTCTTGAATTGAAGTACAAAACAAAAGATGCCAGTGCAAAGAAATTTGTTGTCGGACATTTTCTAGATTTCAAAATGGTAGATTCTAAAATGGTGGTTGGTCAAGTCCAAGAAATTCAGTTGATACTACATGATATCATTGCCGAAGGAATGATTTTGAGTGAATCATTTCAAGTTGCTGCTATTATTGAAAAACTTCTGCCAGCATGAAAGGATTTCAAAAATTACCTAAAGCACAAGCGCAAAGAAATGAAGTTGGAAGAACTTATCATGCGACTGAGGATTGAACAGGACAACCATAAACCCAAGAAGAAGTCTAGAAACCAAATCATGGAAACTAAGGCAAATGTTGTGGAACAAGGACAGAGTTCGAGGTCCAATAATAACAAGAAGAGAAAGCATGATGGCAAAGGATCCAAGTAAGGCTTCAAAGGTGAGAACTACAAAAGATTCAAAAGCAAGTGCTATGTGTGTGGTGTTGATGGACATCGAGCGAATGATTGTCGAAGCCACAAGGATAAAGCAAGTTCCAACAAGAAACCAGCACAAGCCAACATAACTGAAGGTTATGATCTTTTTGATGGATTGGCAGACATTAGTCTTTCTGCAGTAGTCTCTGAGGCTAACTTGGTGGGCAACCCTAAAGAATGGTGGGTGGATACTGGAACAACCCGCCATATCTGTGCAGACAAGAAGATGTTCAGAACCTATAAAATGGTAGAGAATGGAGAACAACTTTTCATGGGAAACTCCTCCATATCAACTGTAGAAGGACAAGGGAAGATAGTGCTGAAAATGACCTTGGGGAAGGAACTCACTCTCAACAATGTACTCTATGTTCCAGAAATTCGCAAAAATTTAATTTTTGGGTCATTGTTGATTAAGAACGAGTTTAGGCTAGTATTTGAATCTGAAAAAGTTATACTTACTAAGGCTAGGATGTATGTAGGTCATGGGTATATAACTGATGGGCTCTTTAAGCTCAATGCATTAATTGTTGTACCAACTATTACTTCTAATAATAAGAATACATCTTTTGCGTATATTGTTAATTCTTCTTATTTATGGCAGAGTGGATTAAGACATGTAAATTATGGTTTTTTGCGTAGACTTGTTAATCTCAAATGTTTACCTAATTTTTATTTTGATCATAATCATAAATGTGAAGTATGTGTTGAAGCTAAAATAACTAGAGTATCATTTAATAAAATTGAAAGAAGTACTGAACCACTAGCTTTAATTCACCCCGACATTGGTGATTTTAAATTTTTTTTTTGGGTAAGTACGTGATTTAAAATTTGTGCAAACTAGAGGTGATAAAAAATACTACATAACTTTTATTAATGATTGCATTAGATATTCTTATGTGTACTTATTGCGAAGTAAAGATGAGGCCTTAGAAGCTTTTAAGTAATATAAGGTAGAAGTTGAAAATCAACTTGGCAAAAAGATTAAGGTTGTGAGAAGTGATTGATGTAGTGAATATGATGCACCATTTGATGAGTTCTGCTTAGAACTTGGTGTCATTCACCAAACCACTGCACCTTATTTTCCTCAGTCAAACAGAGTGGCTGAAAGGAAAAATCGTACTCTTAAAGAGATGATGAATGCCTTGTTGATAAGTTCAGGTTTACCCCAGAACTTGTAGGGGAGGCTATTTTATCAGCAAATTATATCCTAAATAGGATACCCCATAACAAAACTAACCAAACACCTTATGAATTATGGAAAAGTCATCATCCTTCTTATAATTACTTAAAAGTGTGGGGGTGCTTGGCAAAAGTGGCGGTCTCTAGCCCTATAAAGACTAAAATTGGACCAAGAACCATTGATTGTGTATTCATCGGTTATGCAAATAATAGTAGTGCATATCAGTTTTTGGTATTCAAATCATGTATTCTCGATATACATGCAAATACTATTATCGAGTTAAGAGATGCATCTTTTTTTGAACATATCTTTCCTTGGAAAAAGGATGAAGAGAATCAAATTCCTATAGATATAGAGACAATGGTTGAACAAGCCAAGTCGTCTGAATTGAAAATTTCAAGTTCTAATAAATGAACTTTTAAAGCCGCCATGGAAAGTGTCGAAGACCAACAGGACGATGAGCTTAGACATGGAAAGAGACTAAGGACATCTAAATCTTTTGCTCCAGATTTTCTAACTTTTCTGTTGGAAAATGAGCCTCAAAGCTTTAAGGAAGCGATGTCAGGTCCTAAAGCACCTTTATGGAAAGAGGCTATAAATGGTGAAGTCGAGTCTATTCTACAAAACCATACTTGGGAGTTGATTGATCTTCCTCTAGGGTGCAAACCACTTGGATACAAGTGGATTTTCAAAAGGAAGATGAAAGCCGATGGGTCAATTGATAAATACAAGGCTCACCTTGTAATTAAGGGGTATAGACAAAAGGAAGGTCTTGACTATTTTGACACCTATTCCCCTGTAACAAGAATAACATCCATTCGTATGTTGATTACTATAGCAGCTTTGTGTAATCTTGAAATACATCAAATGGATGTTAAGACTTCCTTCTTAAAATGGAGATTTAAATGAAAAAATCTACATGGAACAACCCGAGGGATTCAGAGTTCCTGGCCAAGAGAAGAAGGTTTGCGGACTTGTCAAATCCTTATATAGATTAAAGCAAGCACTGAAACAATGGCATGAGAAATTTGATCATGCTATGATTTCGGATGGGTTTAGGATAAATGAGTGTGACCAATGTGTCTATACCAAAAATAATGATAGAGATTATGTCATCATTTGTCTCTATGTAGATGATATGCTCATCATTGGTAGCAATATCGAAATGATAAAGTCTATCAAGAAATTGTTAAACAAAAGGTTTGACACGAAAGATATGGGAGTAGCAAATGTCATACTTGGAATGAAATTTTCTAAAACATCTTATGGATATGCCTTATCTCAGTCTCACTATGTCGAGAAAATTTTGAAAAAATTTGGGAAGCATGACAACCGTCCTGCTAAGACACCTACAGATGCTAATGTTCATTTATTAAAGAATACAGGTGAAGGCATATCACAATTAGAGTATTCTCAACTCATCGGAAACTTAATGTACTTAATGAATTGCACTCGGCCTGATATAGCCTTTGCAGTCAGCAAATTGAGTACGTACACAAGTAATCCAGGGAAGGATCATTAGACAACTATAATTAGGGTGTTTAGATATCTAAGACATACCCAAAATTATGGGTTGCATTATACGAAATATCTAGCAGTACTTAAAGGATATAGTGATGCGAATTGGATATCGGATATTAATGACTCAAAGTCCACTAGTGGATATGTCTTTACTCTATGAGGCGCAACAATCTCTTGGAAATTGTGACAGTCGCTTCCTTAATTAAATAAATTAATGAAGTTAACTATGTGATTAGTGTTGATTATGAGATTATGTGTTAATTGTGACTTATGTGCCACGTGTTATATGTATTATGTTGATTTGTATTGTCTTGTTATTTTGTTATTATAGACAGATAGGTTAGAGTGAAAATTAACCTGTCTGATTCGTTAATTTTTAACAAGTTAGAATTAAGAAATTGGATAGGAATTTGAGCCTAATTCACCTTAATTTATTTAAGTTTAGTTTAATTGAGATCATTTTATTATGAGGTTTAATTTACTTTAAGTAAAATTATTAGAGTTTAATTAACTTAATTAGGAATTAATGTAAGCCTTAGACAAACTAATTAGGGAACTAAATAACATTAGAGGTATCCTCTTCAACACTTGAATAGGATGATGATAAGTGTATTATAGTGGGTCTTTTTGGAGCTCTCCTAGTATACACAGAGAGAGAGAGAGAGAGAGAGATTCAAGAGAGAGAGTGAGAGTTCATCTAGAATACCAAGAGAAAGAAGAAAAGTGAAAGAGAAGTAGGAATTCAACTAAATTCTTTAACTCTAGGTAAGAGTTCTTCTCTTGTATCTCACCAATTTGAAGAATCATATTTATACTTATGGAATTCAAGATCATTTAAGAAGAATATAACTTGATTGTAGGATTTGTGGTTAGAAATGGAAATTAATACATGCATGGCATAATTCTTGAATAATCATGATCATACATTCAATTTCTTACATATAATTTCCAATTTGAAGAGAAACTCCATAGGAGTTGAGAGTTTTAGCTCAAAAGTTGCAAATTTCATGATTAAACATTTCAACATTTGAAGTGAAATTGATCTTAGGAATTCATATAATCACATAAAGAAAGAATTGTGGAGATTAACTTGAGTTAGCAACATGCATGGCATATTTTCCATGGAACTCTTGATCATTTAATTGTTTCCTTGCTTCTTGTTTGAGTTTCAACAATTGGGAGGAAAACTCCATGCATTTTAAACGCGTGGAGCTCAATTTGTATTAGTTATGAACTTGTGTTTACACTTCAAGAATTTGAACTCCTTGCATGGTTTTGAAGGTTCAATTGAAGTTATGAATTTTGTTCCAAGCCAAATATGTTTCATTCAAGGTGTTATGCTAAGTTTTTGGAAGTGAATTGCATGAAATGGGGTTGATTTTGCAAAGGAATGCATCGCCAAAAGAAGAGCCATTTTCGGATTCCAAACTACCCAGAACCGCACGTGCGGCCTGGAGCCCCGCACGTGTGAAAAATAGGGCAGTGTTGACTGAGTATTCCGCTTTAATTGCACCTGCAGGAGTAAGTGCGGTGATGGTCACCGCACGGGCGGCCTTTTTGGGCAAACCCAGTTTTGTTTCCGCTCCTCTTTTTCACCTTCCGGGCCTCCGTTTTCATAGTTTTAAAGTGTTTTCATGACCATTTGTATCTCATGAGTGCATGAGAAGGAATAAATGAACCAATCGAGTAATGTTGCATGGTAATTGAATAAAAAAACAACCAAATCAATGGAATTGGCTAAAATTATGAATGTAATTGTCTCGTTGTGCTTGAATTGTTTGGTTAGGTCGGACGCCGCATCCTTAGTGCATTTTAGCATGTGTTTTAGGGAGCCCACTGTAAGTAACAATGTTGTAAAGCTATATTCAATTATACTTATTTTCTGAATGATTAACTGTACTGCTTTGTGAAATGATATTTTTCACTAAATGATTGTTTGTCCTATTTTATGAACTGTACTCGTGGCATCCATAGCAACTAATTGTTACTGCTACTGTTACTGCTACTGTTACAGAGATCTCCGTCGGTTCTAAGTTTTGGAACTACTGTTTACTATTTGATGGCCATCAATTGACTGTTCGGTCTTCTAAGACCTACTGTACTGTTCTGCTATGGGATGTACCATATATGACTACTATGATTTCTAAATGACTAATATGACATGAAATATGAGACATTGATTGAATAAATGACCTACGAATGCAATTGATTGTTTTAATTAATGAAAGGACATTCATTCTTAACCCCTTTACACATTTGTTATTCACTGGGTTTTAGCTCACAGTTTATTATGTATATATAGGTGGTCAGGCACCGGAGCAAAGTTAGCGGCATTATCCTGATTCCGTTTTGTCAAGCCAACCTATTGTGCCTCACTGCGAGGTTCCAAACCGTCATTGTCATGGCTTTTTGGGTGATCCAATTCCATCCTTTTTTAATGTGATATGAAGTCAAGTGTTTGTTTTATAATTTGTTTTGGCTTTGGGATTTAATTCCCTAACATGTCTTTTATTTTGTACTTAGATGTGTTTTGGACTTAAGTGTTTATATATGTGTTTGGACATGGACTTGAACCTGTGTGCGTATCGGTATATATATATTAGTGTTTTGCTCATTTAAGTCCTCACAGCTCTTTGGACATTATGTTTTAATATTTACAGGCTTCCGCCGGCCCCTCTTATTGTATAATTGTTATTACTGGTAAGCAGGCCCTTGGTAATCCCGGATTACTGGCCGGTTATGGCGCTAAACCCTTAGGGGCGGGTTTGGGTCGTGACAGAGTGGTATCAGAGCATGAGTTACACCACACGCACGTGTCCAAATGAGCTATAAGATGTACTAGAAAAGTAATTAGGGCATTACAAAAGCATAAATAAGTGTCTATGGACATGTTATGTGTATATGTGTTAACATGAATACGTAAACCATTTTTTTTTCTCCTATGTTTATTATTATCATGCTTTATATAGTACAATGGAGAATGCAAGAAATACAGATGAAACTAAATCATCCAAAGCAAGAATTACAAGATTGGAAAGAATGGTTGAACTCTTGACTGAAGCTCTAAGACAACAACAGAATCAACAGCCTCCACCTCCTCCTCTGCCACCAATGCAACCTGAACCAAATGCCAATGATGATGTTATTGCCTTAACAAAAAAGTTTAACAAAATGAAGCCACCGACATTCTAGGGAGGACTAGAACCACTGAAAGCTGAGGCATGGATCCTAGAAATTGAAAAGCTGTTTGAAGTGTTTCTGTGTTCAGAGGCATAGAAACTATTGTTGGCTACTTTTACTTTACAAGATGAGGCAAGGCGATGGTGGATGCTTGTGCATAAAAGTAATAATACTATGATTTGGGCTCAATTCAAGGAAGCATTCTATGATAAATACTTTTCTCAATGTGTCCGTGATCGCAAAGTATCCAAGTTTGGGGAATTAAAGCAGGGTACTATGTCTATGGCCAAATATGAAGCAAAATTTACTGAGCTTGCACGTTATGCACCATACATGGTAGATACTGACTATAAAAAGGCTCAAAAATTTGAGGGAGGACTTAATGTGGAGATACTTGACCGGATCAATGTTTAAAATTACTTAAGTATGTGGATGTTCTTGACCGAGCTATCATGGCCGAGGCAAACATTACAACCTTAAAGCAGGCTAAGACGCCGGTGACTGAATGGCAGGGTAAGAGACAAAGTTTTAATTTCAAAAAGGGCTAGAATAACTCACTGGGTAAGAAACAGAATACAGGGTCAACTAGCAGTTCCAGTTAGGGGAACAATTCTATACCACCTTGTCCAGAATGTAGCAGAAGACATAAAGGAGTTTGTTACAAAATTTCTAGGGCATGTTACAGGTGTGGTAAGGTGAGCCACATATTCAAAGATTGTCCTCTCAAGTTGCAAGGCACTAGTAGACCCGTAGCGAGTGTTGCAGCATCAACCGCTACGCCAAAACCCAATCCTAAAGCTATCAGGAGAGAAACCTTAAGACAAGGCTGGGTGTTTGCACTTGTACCAGGGGACGTGCAAAACACTGAGACAGTAGTGTCAGGTATACTCCCTATTTGTGCTCAAAATGCTTATATTTTGATTGATTCGGGGTCTACGCATTCATTTGTCTCGCATGCTTTTTCAAGAAAATTATCTAGACCACTGGAACCCATGAATTATTTATTAGATGTGTCTTCACCTACTGGGGGGTCCATGACTTGTGCTTATGTGTTTCCCACATGTGAGATTGTTATTGGGGATGTGATTTTACATGCTGATTTGTTGCCTCTGAATCTTGACCACTTTGTTGTAATTTTGGGGATAGACTGGTTAACAAAATATCATGCCTCCACTGATTGTGTAACAAAACAAGTTGTTTTTCACCCACCTGGATTGCCTGAATTTATATTTAACGGAGTTGGTATCGTACCTCCCCCATATTTGATGATGTCATCTATGAAAGCATACAAGTTAATTAAAAAGGGATGTAAAGGGTATTTGTGTTGTGTATTGATTGTGCCTGCTGATAGTAAAGCTAATGTGGATAGTATTCCTATAGTCAGAGAATTCCCAGATGTGTTTCCACATGATATGCCAAGGGATTTGATTGACAGGGAGATTGAGTTCACTATTGAGGTGATACCGGGGACACAGCCAATTTCTAAAGCTTCGTACCGAATGGCACCTACTAAATTGAAAGAGTTGAAAATCCAATTGCAAGAGTTGTTGGACAAAAAATTTATCAGGCCTATTACATCATCGTGGGGCGCTCCAGTCTTATTTGTGAAAAAGAAGGATGGTTCATTGGGACTTTGCATAGACTACCGTGATCTGAACAAGGTGACAATGAAGAACAAATATCTGTTACCTCGCATTAATGATTTATTTGACCAATTGCAAGGTGCTCAAGTCTTTTCCAAAATTGATCTTAGATCGGGATACCCCCAATTAAAAGTCAAAGCCGAAGACGTAGAAAAGACTGCCTTCCGAACAAGGTACGGACATTATGAATTTCTTGTTATGCCTTTCAGAGTTACTAATGCGCCTGCTGCATTTATGGATCTTATTAACAGAATTTTCAAGCCATTCCTTGATGAATTTGTGGTTGTCTTTAGAGATAGCATTTTGATTTATTCCAAAAATAAAGAGGAACATGAACATCATTTAATAATTGCTTTGCAAACCTTGAGAGAGAAGAAATTATATGCAAAACTGACAAAGTGTGAATTTTGGCCTGATAGTGTTATGTTTTTGAGACATGCGATTAGTAAAGATGGCATTTCTGTTGACCCACAGAAAATAGAAGCAGTTATGAATTAGCCTTGTGGGGAAGTGGTTTGGAAATACTCTTCTGATCCTGGGGGACGCTCGTGATCCTCTGTTAGTCACCTGAAAAGGAATAAACACTCCGGTCGAAGGTGCCGGAATTAGCACTCCGACGGGCAAGTGGTTTGGAAATACTGTTCTGATCCTGGGGGACGCTCGTGATCCTCTGTTAGTCACCTGAAAATGAATAAACACTCCGATCGGGGGTGCTGGAATTAGCACTCCGACGGACAAGTCAGTCTCTACACTTAGGATTACTTGTATTCTAAGTTAAGCATAATAGTTCTCACATACCTTTCTCTAATGGGTGATCCCATATTTATAGTATTCTTTTTGGGCCTTTAGGCTGGGCCCATCCTTGATCCATTACATGTACCTCTACTCGGCCTCTATTCTACTGGCTGGGGTTCTGGTTATTTTATTTGGCACTTCAATTGACTAGGGTATGTGTCAAATAGAGGTTACGTTCCGAACCGGACACGCTCATTCGTCCCTATGGATCTGATGAAATTCGGCTCCCACAATTGCCCCCCAAACACCCTACTAGCATCAGTTAGTTGGCGTGTTTGGCTTCTAGCCTGGGAAGTCAAAAATTCGGCGGTTAACCCTCTTCCCAATGCGTGTCAGAACGCGCACACGCTTCTTGGTCATTGTAACGCTTTCCCGCCTCTTCGTACACTACTTCCATTTAATATGATTTGAAATTGTCTCTTCGAATGTATGTTCTGAATATTCAAAAGATATCGTGCTCGCCCTCTAGTGCAACTCCTTCTCTTCACGGCTTCTATAACTCCTTGTTTCTCGTTTCTCCCTTCGTCTCCTAGAAGTCTTCACCTCCTTCATTTTTTATCCCGCTTCCTTATTTGCTTTTAACTTTCCATAATCCTTGGGTTTGGCCAAAAAAAATGCAAAACATCTGAAGGAGCTCCTTTCGGCAGATCAAATCTCCGGTTTTCGACGCCATTTCTCCATCTCCGATGACGTCCATCTGTCACTTTTGGCAGACAGCACCACTGATATGGAGAGGGAAGATGAGAGCACAATCATCTTTCCTCTCCTATCAATTGCTGAGGGCGGAGTCCGCTTTCCTCTTCACCCACTTTTGAGGGCCGTTCTTAGATACTGGGGTCTAATCCCTTCCAGCCCAACATGAATTTTTTTCGCATCATAATGGGGATCGTAGAACTAAATCGTCGTCTTAGGATCAATTTAGGTATACCTGTCATTCGGCACTATTACGTCCTAGCCAAATCTACTGGCCGACTAGGGCGCTACTTTCTTAGAGCCAAGGATACTGATCATCACTTAGTGACTATGCTCGCTAGCTCTAGCAAGCGTGTCGATGACGTGATGGTCGTTGTCCACGGAAATTGGGAGTTCGGCGAAGGCAAAGATCACCTAGACCCGGTGCCGAGGCGAAAAGGCAAACCAGGTAGCCGATTAGATCACTTGTTTCTGTTATTTCCATATCTAAATTCGTACTCGGCACTACATACATCTAACCGTTTTGTTTGTGCAGACAGCGACTTGAAGAGAGTGCTGGTTTCAGACGATGACGTTGTTCTTGCAGAAATCAAAACCGTGCTACAGTTCGTCGGCCGTCCAAACCTTCAAAAATAGGGGAGGGCGGCCCATATTCTACTTTAATACGAACCGACTTACACAACATTCTCGGCGTCGAACAATATTCCGATCGCGCGAGGCGACAGCCATCTCACAGCCCTCATCTTCCCCAGTTTCAAGAACTTGAGACAGATTGGTTTAGAAACATCCAATTCTGAACACGTGGAAGAACAAGAGGCTGAACCAATCGCTGAGGACCTGGACCGGTTGGCAACGCAAGTTGACGAAGCTATTAACTCGGCCTTTGAGGAAGCCGAGTTGAACTTTTCTGATCCTCTGTCTACATCAGGCCAAGGGGACGCCTTTGGAGATATTTTTACAAATTTGGGAGACCTTCCCGGCGATTATTCTGAGGATATGGCCAAGGAAAATCTCACGCAAATGGCACGAAAGAGAAACGCCAAATGCATGGTCGCTCGATAGAAAGCCGAGGCCATCCGTTCTGGACTTGTCCCGACTGAATCTGTCGTACCTACTGTTGTAGAAGAAACGGCTCACGTTGACGTGGCCGAGATGGAGAAGGCGGCCAATCTTCTGAATTCAGAAGAACGGCCGATTCCAGATCGGGGAGAGAAACGTGCCGCCGAGGGCGAGGCCGGCTCTGAGGAGGAGAACCCTGTCGATAAACGGCTGTGCTTAGAGGAATTAGATGTGGTTCCTTTCGTTGTTCAACCCAAGATAAAAAACATGCCGATCTCCTCTGAAGCGTCGGCCGTGAAAGATCACGCTATTACTTTGAGCTTGGCTGCCTCGGTCTCGTTGCCGGCTGACAAGGCAACCTTCGGGGTGGAGCCGGATTTGGTAGTGATAGCATTAGCTGCCCAGTCGGCCCTCCTGGTATGTAACTTCATTCCGATTCCTTGTTTTGATTTTGTTTGCAAGCGGTATTTCTTAGTATGTGACGATCCCAACTTGTTTTGCAGACAGTCGGAAGGATAGCCGAATTGGGCCGCCGCCAGCACGATGCCATCGAAAGGATTGGTCGTTTGCAGTCGGAAGTGGAGGGTCAGCGGAGTAGGGCTGAGTTTGAGGCAATGAGAGCGACAATGGAAAGTGCGCGGGCCGAAGCAGAGAAGGAAAGGGTGCGAACTACCGACCAACTTAGAGCGGAAGCCGAGGAGAGGGCCAACGCGAATAAGGAATCGCTCAAGTTGGCCAAAGAGGCGCTTGCCAAGTTGGAGGCCGAGTTGGCAGAGTTGACGGCAGCGAAGGAGAAAGCCGACTCCAAGGCGTTCGAAGCATTTGAGGCTGGGAAGAGCGCCGTTCTTGAAAATTATGTAAAAGAGGTCCCCAAATTCGAGAATCAAGGATTCAAACATGGCTGGCTCAAAGCCCTTGCTGCCGCTGGAGTGACATTGGACATGTCGATTCCATACGAGCAAATGGATGTTGAGCCGCTTGAGTCTGATGCCGAGGATTGATTTGGGGATCACTTTAGCTATTTTCAATGTATCTTTTTGCAATCGTGTTTTGTTTTCTTAGTAAACAACTATTTGCTTGGGATAATTTTCATGTATAAAATGATGACTATGTTGTACTCAATTTATGAATGAAAATTTTTTATGTTCTCAAGTTATTGCTTGTATTGTTTGCTGTATGAGTACATAATTAAAAGAATCAGCAGTTAGAACAAAATGTGATGACTACGTGAGACGGCAAACTTAATAGCCGATTAAATTAATGAATTCATGAGGTGCCGATAGGTCGGCCTTGGCCCTTACCCCAACTGGTTCATGAACGTAGAACGCCGAATAAAACGAACTTATGAATATTGTTCTGATGAAACGATTCGTGGAACGGCTGGGGCACTCGAGCCGACTACACGAACTTATGAATATTGTTCTGATGAACCGATTCGTGGAACGGCTGGGGCATTCTAGGCAACTAGATTGATAAATCTGCCCTTGCCCCAGCTGGTTCATGAACGTAGAATGCCGAATAAAATGAACTTATATGAATATTGTTCTGATGAAACGATTCGTGGAATGGCTGGGGCATTCTAGCCGACTAGATTGATGAATCTGCCCTTGCCCTAGCTGGTTCATGAACGTAGAACACCGAATAACACGAACTTATATGAATATTGTTCTGATGAAACGATTCATGGAACAGCTGGGGCATTCTAGCCGACTAGATTGATGAATCTGCCCTTGCCCCAGCTGGTTCATGAACGTAGAACGCCGAATAACACGAACTTATGAATATTGTTCTGATGAAACGATTCGTGGAACGGCTGGGGCATTCTAGCCGACTAGATTGATGAATCTGCCCTTGCCCCAGCTGGTTCATGAACGTACAACGCCGAATAACACGAACTTATATGAATATTGTTCTGATAAAATGATTCGTGGAACTGGTTCATGAACGTATAACGCCGAATAACAGAGGTTGATGGGGCGATTAGGGCATGTGACTCGATCGACGCCAGGCTGTTGAGGTTTCGATATTAATGAAATTGCCTCGGAGGTGCTGCCTTCATAGAGAGTAAGTGGGCATGTGCTTCGTGAACGAAGGTCCTATTTATATGCTCTGACAACAACTCAGTCCAATTCTTAGAGGAAAATTAAACAAGTGCGAATGTCAAATAGACTTTTCTTCAACAGCAGAGGGGAAGCGAAGACGCTAGCTGAGCTGGGAGGAGACATGAGTCGAAGTGGTGAACCTTCACGCACGGGCAGTAGGACTTCGAGGGATCGGGAGAGACACCAATCTCCTTGCCGTCAAAGTAGGTCGCCCAAGAGGGACAAGCAGCCACAATGCAAGTCTCCTCAACCTCGTCCTGGAAGGGAATTCGACGCGACTCCTTGCCCACTGAGTTTTGCGGTCTTCGTGGGTAATAGACCAATGACAGAGGCGGATTCGATCATTCGAGATCCAAATGTGGCAATCGAGTTCGCTCGACAGATTTTTCCACCCGAAGTTCAGCAGTCAATGGTAGGTCGGCAGGACTTCGAAGTGTTTCGTGAAGGCGTTCACGGGGCGGTGAAGGGACTATACACTGCTTATGAGATCGGCATGCGTCTCCGCACCGCTCGTCGCGATATAGAACAGAGAAATGAACACATTCGGAAGTTAGAAGCTTGCGCCGAGAAGGCCAAGCGTGAGCTAAGTAAAATCAAGTCTGCTGAGCCTCAATCAACCAGCCACCCCAACCCAGTTGTGGAAAAGAAGGTTACTCAAACGCTGATTAGTGATGCGATTGCCGATCGGAACACAGCTAGCATGTTCACAATTGAGACTGCGAGGGTTGCAGCCTATGAAAAAGGCTTCCACGACGACCGAAAGGTCAGAATTCAGAAGACCAAGGAGAAACTCGCCAAAGAAGTTTGCCGATGTGAAAATCGTGGATTTAAGCACGGCTGGATCAAGGCACTTCAGCAAGCTGAGGCTCTCCAGGCAGCAGGGTTGGATTCTGCGTTGCCGTTGTACCAACAGAATGATTTCCCTTTCTCCGCTTTCGAAATTGAGAAGAGTGATGATGAAGGAGCCGCCGAATAGAAGAAGACCTTGTAATGCTTATGTAGATTGAAAGTGAAATTATGTATTTATTGGCTGATTTTAATAAAACGCTCAGTTTTCAATTTATGGTGTACTCGTTATTTATATTAGTACACATTTTATTCTGAATGTTCGCACGTTTTAGATTATGTTTATGTGGCTTGAACAATCTCATTTTGAATATTTGCATTTTTCGGCCTTTGTTTATACGGTCTGTATGAATGCCATACTTTAATCGGCCCAAGGGCGTCATGCGCTGATGGGGCTCCGAATTCGGAGTCTGGCCGATCGTGATATTCACGAAGGGCGCTCCGAATCCGGAGGCTTTATCGGCCCAAAGACGTCATGCGCCGATGGGGCTCCAAATCCGGAGGCTTTATTTGGCCAATCGTGATATCCACGAAAGGCGCTCCGAATCCGAAGGCTTTATCGGCCTAAAGACGTCATGCGCCGATGGGGCTCCGAATCTGTAGACTTTATTTGGCCCATCATGATATCCACGAAGGGTGCTCCAAATCCGGAGGCTTTTATCGGCCCAAAGACGTCATACGCCGATGGGGCTCCGAATCCGGAGACTTTATTTGGCCAATTGTGATATCCACGAAGGGCGCTCCGAATCCGGAGGCTTTATTTGGCCCATCGTGATATCCACGAAGGGTGCTCCAAATCCGGAGGCTTTTATCGGCCCAAAGACGTCATACGCCGATGGGGCTCCGAATCCGGAGACTTTATTTGGCCAATTGTGATATCCACGAAGGGCGCTCCGAATCCGGAGGCTTTATTTGGCCAATCGTGATATCCACAAAGGGCGCTCCGAATCCGGAGGCTTTATCGGCCCAAAGACGTCATGCGCCGATGGGGCTCTGAATCCGGAGACTTTTTTTGGCCAATCGCGATATCTACGAAGGGAGCTTCGAATCCGGAGGCTTTATCGGCTCAAAGACATCATGCGCCGATGGGGCTCCGAATCCGAAGACTTTATTTGGCCAATCGTGATATCCACAAAGGGCGCTCTGAATCCGGAGGCTTTATCGGCCCAAAGACATCATGCGCCGATGGGGCTCCAAATCCGGAGACTTTATTTGGCCAATCGTGATATCCACGAAGGGCGCTTCGAATTCGGAGGCTTTATCGGCCCAAAGACGTCATGCGCCAATGGGGCTCCGAATCCGGAGACTTTATTTGGCCAATCGTGATATCCACGAAGGGCGCTCCGAATCCGGAGGCTTTATTTGGCCAATCGTGATGTCCACGAAGGGTGCTCCGAATCCAAAGGCTTTTATCGGAACACCTTTGAACTAGATTTTGTAGTGAGTAAATAGAGATCTTTGCATTACAGAAAATGAGATGTACATAGCGAACCGTTCAGAACAAATATCATGCCCCACAAGCCGGGTCAATGATAAAATTTGCGTAAATGCATGGAATTCCAAGGCCGTGGCAGACTCCTTCCTAACATGTCTTTGAGCCGATATGCCCCTACTCCTGCGATCGAATCAATCTGATAGGGGCCGTCCCAGTTAGGACCCAATTTTCCATCAGCCGGTTTCTTGGCAGCTGGAAGTACCTTCTTTAGGACCAACTCTCCTGGTATGTAGCGGCGCAGCTGAACACGTTGATTATATGACTTGGCAAGCTGCTGCTGGTACCGCGCCATGGACACAAGGGCACGGTCTCTTCGTTCTTCAATCAGAATCAAATCCAAAGCCAACATCATGTCGTTTCAGCCCATATCAAAAACTTGAGATTTCAGGGTTGGGTGGCCGATCTCCAATGGTATGATCGCCTAAGTTCCAAAGCATAGAGCAAATGGCGTTTCTCCAGTAGATCACCTCGGCGTAGTTCGATGAGCCCACAATACACTCGGCAATTCTTCGACCCATTTGCCTTTAGCTTTCTCCAACCTCTTCTTGATGCCGTCCAAGATGGATTTATTAGAGGCTTCGGCTTGACCATTGCTTTGTGGGTAAGTCGGCATAGAAAAGTAAGGCCAGATACCATACTTGTTGCACAGCTCTCGGTAGACGCCACAATTAAACTGGGTGTCATTGTCTGAGATAAGAGCTCTTGGAATGCCGAATCATGTTATGATATTTCTCCATACAAAGCGCTTAACATCAACATCTCGAATGTGCGTTAATGCCTCCGCTTCGACCCATTTTGTGAAGTAATCTGTCGTGACGATCAAGTATTGCTTGTTCCCTGGGGCCCTCGGCAATGGTCCTACAATATCAAGTCCCCACTGGGCGAACAGCCAAGGACTGGTAATGGAGCTTAACTCTTCAGCAGGCAGATGGGTTAACGGGGAGAACTTCTGACACTGTTCACATTTCTTCACATAGCATTCGGCATCAACTCTCATTGTCGGCCAGTAATACCCCTGTGTTATAGCTCGATGGGCCAAAGAGCACCCGCCAGAATGGGCACCACAACTGCCTTCATGTATTTCAGTCAGCAGCTCTTCGATTTTGTCTGGGTGTACACATTCCAAGTATGGACTAGAAAGGGATTTTTTATAATGCATTCCCTATGGATCCAAATAGTATCGCAGGGCTTTATTTCGCAGCTTGTGCGCTTCTTTTTTGTCCGCTGGAAGCTGTTCGGAAGATAGGAATGCGGCAATGGGGTCCATCCAACTCGGTCCTGGCTCTATGACATTGACCTGGACTTCCTCCGAAGGACCAATGCTTGGCTCCGGGATGAAACCCACCTCGATGGTCCATTTGATCTCTGAGTTAATGGTGGAGGCTAGGCAGGCCAGGGCGTCTGCATGCGTGTTCTGATCACGCGTTATTTGATTCAATTCATGATGGTCAAATTTTGCCAGCAAGGAGTTAGCCGTTTTCATGTAAGCCGCCATACGGTCATTTCTTGCCGCATACTCCTCCTTCAGCTGATTAATCACCAGTTTTGAATCGCAAAATACAAGCAGACGCCGAGCACCCAGAAGATGTGCATTCCGCAAACCGGTCAGAAGGGCTTCGTATTCGGCTTCGTTATTTGATGCTTCGAAGCCGAATTTGACGACCTGCTCAATTACTGCGCTGTCAGGAGCCATGATTACTACTCCGGCTCCACTGCCCCATTGATTGGATGACCCATCACAGTACAGCTGGCAAATGTCCCCAACATAAATTCTCCAGTTCGGCTTAAATCGAATTTCATCAGACTTGAAGTCAGCAAGACCCCCGGTAAATTCAGCCACAAAGTCGGCAAGCACCTGCCCCTTGATTGCGGTTCTAGGTAGAAACTGAATGTCGTACTGGCCGAGTTCGAGAGCCCACTTTGAAACGCGTCCTGATGCTTCCGCACTACGCAGTACCGATCGGAGGGGGTAATCTGTTAGCACCCCGATGATGTGCCCCTGGAAGTAATGCATCAGTTTTCTTGCCGCTATGACCAGGGCCAGGATGAGTTTTGTCAGCGGCAAGTAACGTGTTTCAGCGTCAACCATTGCCTTACTTACATAATACACTGGCCGCTGCTCCCCCAGCTCTTCCTTTATTAGTACGGCGCTAACGGCCCAGTCGGAAACTGCCAGATACAAGATGAGCGGGTCGCCTGCCAAAGGTGTTGTCAGGAGAGGAACTGATTGGAGGTAGGTTTTCAGACCGTTGAAAGCGGCTTCGCACTCGGCGGACCATTCAAAAGCCTTGCCCTGCCGTAGCATATGGAAAAATTGTCGGCAGCGGTCCGTGGAACGACTGATGAACCTGTTGAGTGCAGCAACCATCCCCATTAACTTCTGTACTTCCTTGACCGATCGAGGGGAGCCAAGTTCTAGGATTGCTGTGATTTGCCTTGGGTTGGCTTCGATTCCTCGGTGGTTGACAATGTAACCCAAGAATTTGCCAGAGCCGATCCCAAACGCACATTTGGAAGCATTCAGCTTTATTCTATATTTACATAGAATGTCGAATGTCTCTTTGAGATCGGCTATATGATTCTGCTCTTCTTTGGACTTGACCACCATATCATCAATGTACACTTACATAACGTGGCCGAGTTGCTCCTTGAACATGGCAGTGACCAATCTTTGGTAGGTTGCCCCTGCATTCTTCAGCTCAAAAGGCATAACCTTGTAGCAGTAAGTTCCTCTTGGGGTAAGAAATGCAGTTTTCTCTTGGTCCTCTAGATACATGGCGATTTGATGGTAGCCTCTATAAGCATCGAGAAAGCTCATACGTTGATAGCAGCCGTCACGTCTACAAGTTGGTCAATTCTGGGTAGGGGAAAACAATCCTTGGGGCAGACTTTGTTTAGGTTCGTGAAATCAACGCACACTCGCCAAGTCTTATTTTTCTTCTTCACAACCACTGTATTAGAGAGCCATGTAGGATAGGTCACTTCTCTGATTGCCCTGGTGTCAAGCAGCTTGTCAACCTCCTCAACAACGACGGCAGTATGCTCTGTGGCTGACCGCCGACTTTTCTGAATGATCGGCTTGCACTTCGGGTCAACATTCAAACGGTGTTGTGAAACGGACGGATCTATGCCTGGCATCTCGTAAGGAGTCCATGCAAAGACGTCGAGGTTGCTGAGTAGGAAGGAAATTAGCTGCTGCCTGTCGGCTTGATTCAGGGAGGCGTCGATCATGAAGAACCTGTCTGGGTTCCCGTCGATTTCAACTCGATCTAGGGTTTCCGTGGCATCGCACGGGTGACTACTAGTTTTCATATATATAATGGTGTTCACTTTGTAAAATCCTATGCATCGCACGGGTGACTACTAGTTTTCATATATAATGATGTGACTCATTGTGAATCTTTCGCTTCAAAATAAAATACCATTGAAGATAAGCTTATTTATAATAATGGTATTATCACATCATTCTTGTGGAGTTTTTTTTGTATGAATTTTATGTAAAAATAAATTTTTTTAGAAATTATACATATAAAGGACACTGCATTTTCCCCATATTCCCAATGTATTTGACACGTGTTGGATATCAATATGTGACCTCGATAGAGATGTCGGTGTATCATAAATGTTAGTATCATGGTGATATGTGACATTTTAGTGGATGTTGGATGTCCCTGTAAAAATAATTAAGTATAACAAAGATCAATGACCCATTATGGAAAATGATTTGATAGAAAGTTAGAGTGCCCAAATCTCCATTAATCCCAAAATACTCAATGAGGCATGAAAGGGGTACCCAATTCTTCACATTAAAAAGAAAAAAAAAGAAAAGAAAAGCCAAACAGAGGCATACTTTGTGGAAACTTCATAAAATTGTGATAACCATTGTGAAATGTAAAGAGTACTTGTCTTTACTAACAACCACCACGACCACTACCACCACCACCCCAACAACAACAACAACAACAAAAACAAACACCTCCGTCAACACCACCACCACAATGCCACCAGTGAAAGTTCAGCAGATGCGCCTGCAGATAATGACCCCATCACCAGATGGAACATGTGATATCTCAACGCGATGATCGGCTGTGATTGATTTGCTGAATTCAATCGTAGCCTTCCTCCACTGTCTCTTGTAAACCGGAACAGACTCTTCAGGCTTAGCGACAGTTCCTCCCCAAAGGGTGTTATCATAGACAAGCAAACCCCCAACCTTCACCAGTTTCATCAACCTCTCATGGTAGTTTAAATAGTTTCCTTTGTCAGCATCAACAAAAGCAAAGTCAAAAGCCCCTTCATTTTCTTTCTGCAACAAAACCCAACCAAAACAAAAAAAAAAAAAAACAACAACAACATTGAACTCATGTGAAGTGACAAAATTGAGTAGAAAATTATTCAAAAAGAAAATAAAAGAAAATGAGTTTCAAGTTTCAACTCAAGCATGATAAAACTGTTATTGTGGATCTTGATAAGTACTGGGCGGGCTCTAACCAATCAACCCCAAATTTATTTCTAGTATTTTTGCACTTGTGGCTGTCAACCTAATTTTATTTGTATTTATAATTGAGAGAAGGCTACTATCTCTTGTAACCTTTTTGATCATATTGAAAACTGCTGTAGTCGTGGACATAGCCCTAGTTTGGGGTGAACCACATAAACTTTATGTTCTTTGTTTGTTCATGTGATTTATCTTCCTGTGTGTTTGTTAATTTTTGTGTTTCATGTTTCACCAATCATGATTAGGTGTTGCGTATTCCTAACCAAAACCTGATGATCATTCATGGGCAGTACTTACATCCTCTAAGAGTTTATCAAGAACCGGCAGAGCTGGAGAATGGATGAAGTCAATTTTGTGTTCAACACCAGCTTTTTGGATAATTGGCAACCCAATCTCATATGCCTCGCGGTTTATATCAATAGCCACAATCTGCAACAAAGTATTGATTCAACAGATGGATATTAATTTTAGAGCACTTTGCTTCACTGCACTTCATTAAGAAGATAAACGGAAAATAGCCACGTGATGATCATGTGCAGTTGTCATGTGGCTATTTTACATGAGTTTCTTTAATGGAGACTCACAATTGGGTTGCATTGCAACTTGACTATCACAATTAAAAGGTCAAGGCAAAGTGAGACTAAGTGTAAAGTGCAAAGAAAGAAAAGTGTAATTTGTTGTTAATTTTTTTATTAAAAAAAATGACAAGGGAGCTTCTAAATACATTTCAATTATTTCTCATTACAGCCACCTTCTGCATCAAGACCCTTGTATTTTATGGGGGAAAAACTCATGTAAGATGGGTGTATAGAGTTTTTTTTTTTTTGGAGTGAACTAAGCACCAATTCTCACCTGGCCTTTAACCTTTTAATTGTCACATTTAACCCCTTGTATTTCTAATGAAGTCACATTGTGACCCAATTGTTAAGAAGAGGGAAGATAGCCATGTGACGATCATGTGCACGCCACTATTTTTTGCAAGTTTCTTAAATGGAGACTCACAATTGAGTCACAATGCAAACTTAACTGTCACAATTAAAAGGTTAGGAAAAAGTGAGACTCGGAGTGAAATGCAGCAGGACAGAGTGTAATTTGCCTTCTACCCTTAATTTTAAAAAGAATGATGATGAATGGATCTAGGAACCTGGCCATCATCGGGAATGGTCAGAGCAGTGAGAAGAAGAGAGTAGCCAGTAAAAACTCCAACTTCAATTGTCTTTTTTAGCATTCACAAGCTTTAAGAGCATGGCCATTAATTGCCCTGCATCTGGTGCTGTACCAAAGAAGGCCCTGCCATGATAGACAATGGCAAAAACAAGGTCATCAAAACTAGCAAAAATTATTTCATGTCACAAATTAATCTCAGCCTTTTATTTGTTTGCATCCCACGTGGGAATCATATAAATGAAAGGTTACGATTGATTTTGCAGCACTGTCACGTGAATGCCACCATTGATGGTGAATAATTAGACCGGCAATGAATAATTGCTCCATAACTAGATGGAGAGTACCACCATGAGAACAAGACAGGTTTGAAAGTTCAATAACTTATTGTACTCTACTAAGCTCTAGTCAAATTGGCCCCTAAGCATGAAAGAGTTTTCCATTGCTGGACAAAACCAAAAACTGAGTACAAGCTAGTGTGGCTTCTTATGTTATGTCAGATATCAATTTTTATTTTTTTTCAATTTTTTTTCAAAAATTTTTGTGATGAATAGTTACAAATAATGAAGTTATAGTATTCACCCATGTGATTTAGGGATATGAGTAAATTTTCCTTTTCTTCCTTTGTACTTTTAGTAGACAATCTCGGTATATAAGAAAACAGACAACTAATCAACTTATTTCTCACCAAATCTTAACCATTATTTTTGCTGACAAATAAAACCCATAAAATAAGAGAGTTCCCTTTCTCTTCATTTCTCACGGTTTTTCATCATTTTTCATTTAACTTGTAAACCAAACACAAGAAGAAAACAAGTTCTTTTTTTTCCTCATTCCTTATAATTTCTCACCAAATCACTCTATCCAAACCAACCCAGAGATCGAAGAGATAAGATTTCAATTTTACTTCATTATTTCAAATCCATGGTACAAAGCTTTGAAATTCAAAATCTTAAAATTCATATTTAAACTAGAAAATCTAAATTTAAGCTATTCTAATAAACAGTATCAAATTCATAAATTCAAACAATAAAGAATCATAACAAGCAATTTGCAGTTTGAGTGTTTGAATTTGTGAATATCTAGATATACATATACAATGATGGAACTAAGTGAGACTATGGGGGCTATGACCCCCTGCTTGTATGAAATACTGGCCCTGTTTGGTAGGGTTTATTTCCAGCTTATTTCAGTTTTTAGCTTAATTTAAGCTATTTTGATGTGTTTGGTTCAGCTTAACAATACAACTTATAACTTTTTGTAAGTCAAAAATCAACTTATTCTTTGAGTAGGGGAGGAGAAGCTTAATTTATAAGTCAAAAATCAGCTTATATTCACAATTATAAGTTATAAACTGTTAAGGTATAAGCTATAATCACTTTCTCACAGCTCTACCAAACGGGCCAACTATACAGTTTATCACAATACTTTAATATATATATATATATCACTCTTCTGCATTCTTTTATTGTTTTGCACCAAAAAAGTTTCTTTATTGTATCATAGATTACTTCCCATGGTATTTAAATTTTTTTTACATATATATATATATAATTTATAGATCATATTATACATATATATTTGCATGTGTATATGATGAAAAAAATTTATTCCCCTTTCGGCCGTCCGGTAATGAAATTCTGGTTCCGTCCCTGAATACATAGATATAGAGATAGAGATATAGTTACGCTGGATGGGTTGCAGTGGCATCCCTAATCTCCTTGAGATGCTCTGACTCTCGTGGGTAGACACTAGTCTCCAGTATATACTGCAGAGTTTTGTAAATAGAAAATCAGATCTAAATAACAACCTGGAATTCAAAGATCATGAGGAGAGGGAAAGAGAGAAGAACATGGAAGTTGATTGATTAGAAATTGGGATTGGAAATGGAATTACCTGATACAATTGGTCACTTTGCAAGACCACAGGGTTAGGCTCAGGTACTCTGTTTGCCATTGCTCTGTCTCTGTGATTGCACCAAAATACTACTCAGACTGACCTTCAATCTTTCCTGGGAAGAGAGAGAAAGAGAGAGAGAGAGAAGAACAACAGGGTCAGAAAAAGGATTTGCTGCATTTACACCACATAGTGAGTTTTTCAAGCTGTAAACAGCTTTTTGTCAAATTTTAACTTCCACAATTGCCTTTTTTTCAATTCTGGTAAAATATCAAAAAATAAATTAAAAAAAACTTTTATTTTTTAGTCAAAAATAGAAGAGAGACTAAGGGATTATTTGAGCAGGGCCATATTAATATATATATATATATATATTTATCTTTTTATAGTGCCATATTAATATATATATATATATTTTTTTTTTTTTTATTATTATTTTTGAATCACATTATTTCTCTATTTTTTTATATATATATTTTTTATATATCTTTTTAATAAAAAATCAAAAAATATATTTATTTAACAATTCTCAAACAATCTCTAAAATTGACAATTGTTTGCGTGACTTTTTGGTAAAATATTAAATTTATTCAACTAATATTTAATTAGACCTTTGAGATAATGGAACAGCGACAATTCTTTTAACCTTTATTTGGTTTTAGATTTTTGGTTAAAGAAGTACAAAAAGATAAAATTAGCTACATAAGTCACATCTAAACCATAATCATTATATTTTTTTCTTACAAAAATCAAAAAAACTAAAAAGGCCAAACCAAACTAGACTAAAAAAGCCAGGCTAAAAAAGTTTTAACACAAAAAAATTAGCTAAAATAACCAATACCAAACGAAAACAGTTAGTTATAATCTAATTTTACTAATAAATTAATATCTTACAATCTTGACAACAAAAACATTTTAATCAAAAAATATTATTTAAAAAGCTACTTCTCAAACTAACCCTTCGTGTGAAATTTAAAAAGCTACTTCTCAAACTAACCCTCAACTTTTTAGTCCATAAAGACAAAAAGTACACTTATTTAGGGCACCTCAAACAACCCCTTATATAAATCAATAAAACAAAATGTCATATCCAAATCATAATCATTGTACTTTTTTTCTCAAAAAAGTCAAAAAAGCTAAACCAAACGAGGCTTAAAAAGTCAAGCTAAACAAATCCCAACACAAAAAAGTCAGCTAAAAAAGGCAATGCCAAAAGAAGACAGTTAATTATAATCTAATTTTACTAACAAATAAATATCTCACAATCTTAACAACAAAAATATTTTAATCAAAGACAATTATTTAAAAAGCTACTTCTCAAACTAACCCTTTGTGTGAAATTTAACTACGAAAGTGAGGCTTATAAATGATATTTTTAATTTAATATTTTAAGAAACAAACTAAAAAATAATATTTTTATTAACATTTTTGACATTGTTGGTAAATGAACACATGTTACTGCGAAACATAAAAACATATGTTCTTGAAAAAAAACATTTGAAAGAATTAAAAGTTGTAATGTTAGGGAATAAATTTTATGCACATTAATTAATTGTGTGTAAGTACAAGTTTATAACACTTACTTTACCTGCTTATAATTGTATCAATTGAGAAGGGTGATAAATTTGTACTAATTTTAATTAGAGTACAACAACATAGGGAACAAATAATTTTTTGGTAGAACAAATAATATCTTTATCACAATCTAGAATCCGACATGATAAAATAATGAAGAAAGTTTAGGGGAATGAGAGGAGGGGTCCAATCCAACCAGTGGATATGAAAATTTCTGAAGGCAAGAACTTAACACTTTGAGAATTTGAGGGCAATAGAGAGGGGTCACCATGGAAGACTTTTATAGGTCTTTTTTTTACTCCATTGGCTGCCACTCATACACACATAATGTGCACTCTACCAACCCAATTTAAAGTGGGTTTAAAATGCAAGTCTTGCTTTAAAAGCCTAATGCATCTCTTCAGGGACTTGGCATGATTCTGAATTTATGTCAATAATTTAAATTGTTTATATTATAAAATTTGTGAAGGAAAATATATATGAAAAAAATTAAGTTAATTAGATATTCATAAACATATGATCAGATTATAATTATTTTTTTAAGAAAAATTGATATTATGCTTGTTGTTTATTTTTTTATAAAAAATAAATGTGATCTTATTATGTGACTATAAATGTTTGATTAGCTTTTTTTTTTTTTTTTGGTAGACGATCTGTTAATGAATTTTACAATATGAACAATTCGAATTATCGAAATAGACTTAGAATCGGCTCACCGAGGCACAACAAGTTGTTGTGCTTTTCTCTCGTAAATAAATATTGGATGGTATCACCATTATACTCAATATATTTTTATTTATGAGAAACAAATTTTGGTATGTCTCATGATCTATAGTTTTTATTATTTTTTTAATTTTTTTTATCAATCAGTAAAAGTATATTTACAAATATCTACAAATATCAAAGCTGATTATGTCAAATAGGATAAACTAGTCCAATAATACAAGCTCACAAGCTGAACACCAACAACCAAATGAGAGAAACAAATAATCAAAGAAAAAACATATAATATAAATTTAAAAAAATTATTTCTTCCGTCTCAAAATATTAGTCGCTTATTTCATTTTTTATTATTTCAAAATATTAGTCCATTTTCAAAAATTAAGAACTAAAATAATATAAATTTTCTATTTTATTATTCTTTTAAATTCATTAACAACACAAAAAGTACAATTATAACAATTGATATTCCCCAAAAAATGTATTATCAAAGGGAAATTTTGAAAAATCACTTTTTTTAAAATGTAATAATTGTACTACCAAAAAAAAAAAATTTTTTAAAAGAAAATATTATTTTGAGACAGAAAGAGTAATATTTGGATTGACCTCTTGATATATCACAAAATATATATATATATATAACTCGATTCAAAAGTTTAAAATTAATTTTTTTTTATTTAAAGGTCTTTTCTTTAAAACATTATGTCCATAAGGATACAATTCTGTCAAATGGCCGAACTGTCCTTATATATATGTATATATAAGCATGATTGGGGCTTGCCTCTAGTCTACCATCTGGACTGGAGAATATAGTCCAGCCCATTGGGCCTACTTTTGAGTTCTTTTTTGATAATTCGAATGTTCATATTTTAGGGTTTGTTAAGTACATTATCCCTGTAAATAATCACATTAATCGGATAACGGATACTATGTATTCGGATCAATTTTTTATGAATCGTTAATTTCTGACCGTCCATTTTTTTTAAACAAAAGTGATTCGAATACATAATATTCGTAATCCGATCAACATGATTTTTTATAAGAATAATATATTCAACAAATCCTAAAATATAAATGGTTCTGATTATCGAAAATGGGCCCAAAAATAGACCCAATGGGCTAAACTGGACTGAACTGTCCCAAATCTGGACTGGAGACGGTCCACCACTCTCTCTCTCTTCCCTCCCAATCTCCTCACTTCACCACCACCACCTCCGTCGCCGCTGCTACCAGCACCACTGCCACTGCCACTGCCTCTCCCATCATCTCTGTACTCCTTTCAATTTCGTCGCCATTTTAGCCAGATCGGACCTCCACGCATGGTTTCGCCGACGGTTCACTCACGCTCAAGTTCGCTACCACCGACCTCCATCGCCGCCGTCCTCCACCGTTGGAAATATCGCCGCCTTTGGTGGAAAAGGTTTATATATTTTCTTAAAACTGCAAAACATTTTCCGGTGGAAACGAGCTCGCAACTTAGTGTTGGAAAAAATAGTTTTTTGGTAAATTTAATATGAAATCAAAGCAGGTCCCAACCATTGGTTAAGGTGGGATTAAATGGATTTAGATTCTTTATAACAAGGTTTTTACACCATAAAAAGAATGACCAAAAACTATTGAGAATTGAATGAGAAATTGTCTCATAAAAATTGTCTCATGAATGAGGTATTGGGAATTGTGTATAAATTACCAATCTTACATTGATTGTAAAGGAAAGCTTTGATAGGTATTTAAACCTTAAGATTTTAATAAGGGTATGAACCCTTTGGGGTATCTAAATTTTCCAAAGGAAAGAAGTTATGGATGCTTTAAGGATGGGCTTGGGCCAAGACTATGGTCCAAGTTAGTTATGGAAAAATTGCCACAAGCACGCGGGCGCTCGTGCACCGCCTCCAGCTTGGACCAGGCCGGGTCCGAGTCCGTGGGCCGTGGGTCATGAGGCTTGAGGCTTGCTGGAATGGGCTAGGTTTAGGCTAGGCCGGATTGGTGGTCCACCAACCTAAACTTTTTGGTCCAAGTCTGCTGTAGATATACACACTTGTATATACAGAAAATATACCTCAAATATTTTTTCCATCAGTTTTGGTCTATTACTCCAGTAGTTTTGCAGGAGTAATGGCCATTAGTTGCCTACCTTCATAGGCATTAGTTGCTAGCCTTCATGCCTAGAGGCTCCTCCTCTCTCTCCCATGGAGTATAAAAGGAGACTCATCTCCCTTGGTTTTGGTATAGATTTTTTATTTCCAGAATACATACAGTCAATTTGCTTCTGCCTATAATTTTCTTCCTGTATAAGAAAGTGCTGCCATTGTCCATTCGCCAAAGCTAATAGAATGTGCTTCTGCGTTAACCAGTCTAAACCGTCGTGTCCTGGGAGATAGAAGTCGACGTACGTCTAGCACCCACGGTGAGGCGGCTAATCTGTTTTAAGGAGACTGTGATATCACACAGGTTTCGGTTTGCATTTCTGTCCTTATTTTTCTTATATGTATTTATGTTCGTTAAGTTGTATGTAATAATCCCATGATTTCATTTCCTGTAAATCAATATCACTTCGTATGAATTTGTTTGTCTTTTTTTTTATATTTAATTGTATAATTTGTACAACAATTTTAAAACAAACTATATGTTTATCATGGAGTTAGATGATTAGATTCATATATATTTTGTAAGAATTTGATTAGTGTTGGACAATCTTCATTGTATTTAAATAGATTAAATTCTGTTGTGTACTAAACAACAACAAGAATATAAAGAAATAAAGGAAAGGAAAGAATTTGTTTGATTACAAAAATCAAACTAGAAATAAATAAATAAAAACAGATTTTATTTTGTTACAAAAACAAAATTAAAATCTGATTTAATAAACAAATAAAACAGAATAATAAATTAAACAACTTACTTGATTAATTTATTCTAATAAATATCTGATCAAGTCCAGTGTTTGACACTGTGTCCTTAAGACAGATTCGTCCTCTCCACGGTGCTTTCAGAATGTGGACGTCTATCTTCCAAGATGAAATGATCAACTACAAATAATAGTAGCACTACAAATTGTTTGCCTAACAAACACACTAAGTGTTTACACTCTTTCTTTCATAAATTAAATGCAACAAAATGCAAAGATTTATAGCAGAAGATGGAATACGAAAATTGGAGTAGAAATCCAAATGGGGGGCTAGTCTATTTATATGCAAAATTGTGGCTGTTTGTTTTGAATTAAACAGGTGCAAAACCTGTTCAATTTAAACAGATAGGCACTGTTTGGACAGGTTGAAAACTATTCGGTTTTGAATTTAAATCTGTTGGGTTCAAAAAACGGAAGGGACCTGTTTGGGTGTACAGCAAAAAACCGGACCAGTTTATTTCCTGTTTAATTTGAATTCTGGATTTTATTTTACCAAAAAATAAAATTAAATTCAAATATTTTTGGCCCAACAAGATAGGTAGTGGGCTGAACAAGCCCAACCCAACCAACCCAGCCCGCCCGACCGACCGGACGGACGGCGGCTGCGGCGCGCGCGTGTGTGGTGATTTTTGGGTCCAATGGGTCTAGCCCATTTTGCCCATAACCTCCCTCTCTAAAACACTTGGGTACCCCTTGGGGCACACCCCAAGTACCAAACCCATGCCTTATAAATCCATTCAAAACTTCCCACCAAATCAATGTGGGACAAGCCTTATTCAATCTTTTAAGGAATTTCCACCAAAACTCCATTTCTATGGAGCATACTTTGGCTTCAATTTCCCATTCACTCGGTAATGGTTTTGAGTAACCAAATATACCACGTGGATCACAACGCAGCATAGAACGCGTTACCACTTTGACCCGCGAAAATCGACGCACGGGTCCCACCTAAATAATAGACCAAACTTAGGAAAAAATTTTGGTTTTATCCAGAATTTTATAACCATTTCCAACAATCCCCCACATGAATGGAATTTGATGACAACGGAAATGCAACAATATGCAGACTTTATCGAAAGAGTATAAGTCGAAAATATCTTGCATCAGGATAGGTAGCTTTCGGCCTTGAACCTTCCCTAGTGATAACCTATCGGACTTACTAGCTAACCAGTGGATGCGATGCCTTGAATTGTTCAGCCGTTTGTGTAAGCCAAGACAATAGATTTCACACAAAATATCTTCTAACACATCGTGGTTCTCACTATTGTGTTCATTTTAGCCTTGAACGCTCTTAGTTTTCATGAGTGTTTCTAGAGAATTTAGCCTCTTTCATTCTCAAATAACCGGCCCTAGTTCGACACTCATATAGGTGATTCTTATTGTGAGTATCTCCTTATACTCGTCTTGATTTTATGTCTCAATCAAGATATAAGTAATCATTAAAAGCAAAGCTTATCCTTATACCCCTGCATACAACATATGTTGCAGATATCACTCTCACCATAGGAATGGGTAAGGAATTTTAATCCCTTGGTGATTTCTGGCGAGCCATACATAACTTAGTTGTCCCTTTGAACTTATTTCTTGGGATCTCCATTCATATAAGTAAGGTTACCATTATGACGACTCTTATGTAATAGGCTTTAATCTCATCCCCTTCGATGAACTATACACTAGCTCTTTTGTCAAATCTTTTGTTAACGGATCCGCAATATTCTCTTTAGATTTTATATAATCTATTGAGATTATTCCATTTGACAACAACTGCCTAACGGTATTATGTCGACGACGAATATGTCGTGACTTACCGTTATACATATGATTCTGTGCCCTGCCTGTTGCAGATTGACTATCACAATGAATGCAAATAGCTGGCACAAGTTTTGGCCATATTGGAATGTCTTCTAAGAAGTGACGAAGCTATTCTGCTTCTTCTCCTACTTTGTCTAAAGCAATGAACTCGGATTCCATTGTGGATCGTGCGATGCAAGTTTGTTTCATGGACTTCCAAGAAACAGTAGCGCCTCCCAGAGTAAAGACATATCCACTAGTGGATTTTGAATCTTTAGTATCCGATATCCAATTGGCATCACAATAACCTTCAAGTCCTGCTGGATATCGAGTGAAGTTCAAACCATGATCACAGGTGAATCTTAGATATTTAAGAACCCGAATGATCGCCTTCTAATGGTCTTCTCCGGGGTTTACTGATAGTGTACCTACTCAATTTACTGATAGCATAAACTATATCAGGACAAGTACAATTCATTAGGTACATTAGGCTTCCAATGATTTGGGAGTATTTTAACTGAGACACTGCATTACCTTTATTTTTCGATAAATAAAGATTGATGCCTACAGCTGTTCTAGCTAAATTCATATCATCCTTGATAAATTTATCAAGAATTTTCTCAATATAATGAGATTGAAATAATGCATATCCGTCAGATGTTTTAGTAATTTTCATTCCTAATATAACATCTGTGACCCCCATATCTTTCATATCAAATCTTTTATTAAGCATTTGCTTAGTTGATTTGATCATATTTTGACTGCTTCCAATAATAAGCATGTCATCCACATAAAGACAAACTATGACATATCCTTGGTCAGAGTTTTTAACATAGACGCATTTGTCACATTCATTTATCTTAAATCCATTAGTAAGCATTGCATGATCAAATTTTCCATACCATTGCTTAGGGGCTTATTTTAATCCATAAAGAGACTTTGCAAGTTGAGAAACTTTCTTTTCTTGCCCCGACACTACAAACCCTTCGGGTTGCTCCATATAGATCTCTTCATTTAGATCACCGTTTAAGAATGCTGTCTTAACATCCATTTGATGTATTTCTAAATTAAACAACGCTGCTATAGAAACAAGCATGCAAATAGATGTTATTCTAGTTACAGGGGAATATGTGTCAAAATAATCCAGACCTTCCTTTTGTCTGTAACCTTTAACTACAAGTCTTACTTTATACTTGTCAATTGAACCATTTGCTTTCATTTTTCTCTTGAATATCCATTTATATCCAAGAGGTTTAGAACCTGGTGGAAGATCTACCAATTCCCAAGTATGATTTTGCATAATGGATTCAATTTCATTATTAACAGCCTCTTTCCACAACAGTACTTCAGGACCTGTCATTGCTGCCTTAAAGTTTTGAGATTCATTTTCTAACAGGTATGTTAGAAAATCTGGACCAAAGGATTTTGATGTTCTCGCTCTCTTACTTCGTCTTGGTTCATCATCAGTTAAATCCTGTTGGTTGAGACCATTACTAGTCTCTTGTGTTTGATTGTCATTAGTCTCTTGACTTTGTGTACAATCATAAGTTCTTTTCTGTGAACTTAATTCCTGTCCTTTCTTGTAAGGAAAGACATGTTCAAAAAACACAGCATTCCTTGACTCTATAATAGTGTTCACATTTATATCAGGTATTTCTGATTTATAAGTCAAAAATCAATATGCACTACTATTCTGAGCATAACCAATAAACACACAATCTACTGTTTTTGGTCCAATCTTAGTCTTTTTAGGAACAGGAACTTCAACTTTTGCCAAACACCCCCACACTTTTAAGTATTTGTAGGAAGGCGGTCGACCTTTCCACAATTCATAAGGAGTGCTGTGAATTTTCTTGTGAGGTATTCTATTAAGAACATAATTAGCAGACAATATTACTTCCCCCCACAAGTTCTGTGGTAAGCCTGAACTTAGTAACATGGCATTCATCATTTCTTTTAGAGTTCTATTCTTCCTTTCAACAATTCCATTTTGCTGTGGAGAATAAAGTGCTGTAGTCTGGTGAATAATGCCATGTTGTGCACAAAATTCATTTAATGGTGCATCATATTCACCACCCCTATCACTTCTAACCATTTTAATGGTTTTACCAAGTTGATTTTCAACTTCTGTTTTGTAGAATTTAAACATTTCTAAGGCTTCATCTTTACTTCTAAGTAAATAAACATAACAATATCTTGTGCAATCATCGATAAATGTTATGAAATACTTTTTGCCTCCTCTAGTTTGAACAAATTTTAGATCACATACATCAGTATGAATTAATTCTAGAAGTTCGGTTTTCCTTTCAACCAATTTAAATGGAGCCTTAGTTAGTTTCGCTTCTACACAAACTTCATATTTATGATTAGGATTAATTTCAAACTTTGGTATATAATCTAAACCAATTAATCTACGCAAAGCATCAAAATTCACATATCCTAATTTACCATGCCATAAATTTGACTCAAGAACATAAGCAAAAGATGTGTTATTCTTATTCATAGCAACTTTCGGTACAACTGGCATTACATTTAGTTTGAAGAGACTATCACTCATGTATCCCTTACCAACATACATGTCACTCTTTGTTAATACAAATTTATCAGACTCAAAGACAAGCCTAAAACCATTTTTACTTAACAAAGAACCATAAATTAAATTCTTCCATATATCAAGTACATGCAGTACGTTGTTGAGGGTCAGTTCCTGATGTCATCTTCAAAATCACTTTACCTTGTCCAGCCACAGTAGAAGTAGAAGAATTTCCCATGAAAAGTTGTTCACCATTTGCAAGCCTCATTATAGGTAGTGAACATCTTCTTGTCCGCACAAATATGACGAGTTGCTCCAGTGTCAACCCACCACTCTTTGGGATTTCCAACCAAGTTAGCCTCAGACACCACAGTAGAGAGGTTGATGTCATTTACTCCGTCAGAGATGTAATCTAGTTCAGTTACATTGGCCTGATTGGTAGTCTTCTTGCTTGTACTTCCATGATTCTTCTTAGGGCGACGGCAGTCAAAAGCTCGATGTCCAGTCTTGCCACAGTTATTGCATTTTCCTTTGAACTTCTTGTTGCCATTGTTGTCGCCTTGTTTAGGACCATCTCCAGTAAACTTCCTCTTTTTGTTATGTGGTTTATGCACTTATTCAACCACATTAGCCTTGGACTCAATGGGATTTTTCCCATTCCTCTTTTCAGCCTTACGGTTATCTTCTTCAATTCTCATTCTTACAATAAGTTCATCCATGGTCATCTCTTTGCGTTTATGTTTTAAATAATTTTTAAAATCTTTCTAAGCCGGGTGGTAACTTTTCCACTAAAGCAGCGACTTAGAAAGACTCGCTTAGAGACATACCCTTAGAATGAATATCATGTAAAATTAATTGAAAATTTTGAACTTGAGAAATTACCGTTTGGGAGTCTACCATAACAAAGTCCAGAAATTTACCGACAACAAATTTCTTCGGTGCCGGCATCCTCTGTCTTGTATTTCTTCTCCAAAGAATCCCACAATTCTTTTGCTGACTTCAGAGGACTGTATACATTATACAACATGTTGTCAAGGCCATTAAGGATGTAGTTTCTGCACAGGAAATCTGAATGTTTTCCAAGCATCTACAGCGGCAACAACTTGCCGATCACTTTCACCCTCTTTAAGTGCTGGAGCCTCTTAATTGGAGAAACTGGGCCAAATTAAGAATTATAAGATAGAACAGTATCTTCTACTGCCATCTCTTAAACTCAGTACCGTTAAATTTTTTCGATTTTTCTCCATGATTTATTGGTACATGAACATGGTTTTAGATAGGGACCGATGTTGGTGTAATAATCGGAGTACCACTGCCAGTTGCAGTTTCAGTTGTAGTAGCCATAATCTCTGATTACAAAAATCAGGAAAAATTAAAACACAAATTAATTTTCTAGTTACTAAAACCAGAAAATAAATTATAACACAAAATAATTTTATTTTCCTTGTTACTAAAACTAGAAAAATAAAATACCACAATAATTTTCTGTAACACAAATTTAATATTCTGCAATTGTTAATGACACCAGTATATTACTACTAGTTGTCAAAGAAAAGAGACAGTATATTACTACTATCTGTCAAATAGCATAAAACACTATTTGTTTTTTCCAACCAGAATATATCTTTATGAAATCACAGAAAATTAAATACAATGAAGATACCAAAATATTCTGTCTTAAGATTGTTGGACAATCTTCACTGTATTAAATAGATTAAATTATGTTGTGTACTAAACAACAACAAGAATATAAAGAAATACAGGAAAGGAAAGAATTTGTTTTGATTACAAAAATCAAACTAGAAATAAATAAATAAAAACAGATTTTATTTTGTTACAAAAACAAAATTAAAATCTGATTTAATAAACAAATAAAATAGAATAATAAATTAAACAACTTACTTGATTAATTTCTTCTAATAAATATCTGATCAAGTCCAGTGTTTGATACTGTGTCCTTAAGACAGATTCGTCCTCTCCACGGTGTTTTCAAAATGTAGACGTCTATCTCCCAAGATGAAATGGTCAACTACAAACAATAGTAGCACTACAAATTGTTTGCCTAACAAACACACTAAGTGTTTACACTCTTTCTTTCAGAAATTAAATGCAACAAAATGCAGAGATTTATAGCAGAAGATGGAATACGAAAATTGGAGTAGAAATCCAAATGGGGGGCTAGTCCATTTATAGGCAAAATTGTGGCTGTTAGTTTTTGAATTAAATAGGTGCAAAACCTGTTCAATTTAAACAGATAGGCACTGTTTGGACAGGTTGAAAACTGTTCGGTTTTGAATTTAAATCTGTTGGGTTCAAAAAATGGAAGGGACCTGTTTGGGTGTACAGCAAAAAATCAAACCAGTTTATTTCCTGTTTAATTTGAATTCTGGATTTTTATTTTACCAAAAAATAAAATTAAATTCAAATATTTTTGGCCCAAAAAGATAGGTATTGGACCCGAACAAGCCCAACCCAACCACGCACCTGTGCGACTGACCGGACATACGGCGGCGCGCGTGGTGATTTTTGGGTCTAGCCCATTTTGCCCATAACCTCCCTCTCTAAAACACTTGGGTACCCCCCCTTGGGGCACACCCCAAGTACCAAACCCATGCCTTATAAATCTATTCAAAACTTCCCACCAAATCAATGTGGGACAAGCCTTATTCAATCCTTTAAGGAATTTCTACCAAAACTCCATTTCCATGGAACATACTTTGGCTTCAATTTCCCATTTACTCGGTAATGGTTTTGAGCAACCAAATATACCACGTGAATCACAACGCAGCATAGAACGCGTTACCACTTTGACCCGCGAAAATCGATGCACGGGTTCCACCTAAATAATAGACCAAACTTAAAAAAAAAATTTGATTTTATCCAAAATTTTATAATCATTTCCAACCATTAGTGCATAAGTTATTTGTAGAGAACAGTCCATTTTTTTTTTTCATGCTACTACTCTGATTTACGGTCAACAAAGGGGAAAAAATAATAATAATAATAATAATTTTTGCATAGTACTAGCCCACTATTGCATACTTGGTGTTTTTGCCTTGAAATACCAATTATTATTTTATTTTTTTCCCCTGATTGCACACTGTGTATGCACTGTTTTTGCATGATACAAATTGTTTGTAGAAATCCTTTTCTATCTTGATTAGGTAGACTCATTGTATGTTGTTTCTGTCACTGCATGTTTTATTAAGGAAAAAAAAAAAAAACCGAAACTATTCTATGCTACTATGTGCTTTTAGGAATACATATGTAGTCTAGTATATTAATTTATGAATGGTTATGTTCTGATTAGAATAATTTGCATATTTATTTGTTGTTGGTAATTTTATTTTCAGCAGTAATTTAGACTCCCTCAAACTTCAACCCCCACCACCCCCACACACACGTGACTGGTGGTGATTAGAGGAGAAAAAAAAAAAAAAAAGTGACCAATCAAAAAAGAAAAGGGGTCAAAGGGGGTGGGGGAAAGGGGGTCCCAATCTTTATTCTTTTATTTTATGAGCATGATTCATAATTTTCTACCATGCTTTGAATGTCTTTTTATTTTATAATTTATAGTATCATTTGCATGCTCGTGAGTGTTTACAATTTTAGTTAACATTGACATGCTAATGATGTTCTAGTTTCTAGTATAATCAACTTGTTCAATATGTTTACATACTAGATTAATTCACATGTTTCCTTGTTTCTAGATTTGTAGGAAATGTGCATGTTCTTTGTTTTCTAGATTTTAGTTTATTATATGCTTATAATTTCCTAGTATATTTGAATGAATTAATTGTTAGAATTATTTACATGTTTATTGTGAATTAAATTCATTTATAACTCATGGCAATTAATTTTAATTTAATTTTGAAGTTATAAAATTTTTTGTAACTTGGCTATATTTATTTACATAATTATTATGTAATAATTTTCTATAACTCTTGTCAATTTATTTTTTAAAATTATAAGGTTTATAATTTATTTGGAAGTTATAAGTTTAATTGTATAAACTATTGAAATTAATTGATTAGTTTTACAGTTTCTTTAGATTATTTGTTTTGTATTCGGTTGTGTTTTCTGCTAACTTACTTTACAGGCATACCTATGCGCAAGGGAATGAAAGTAGAATACAAATCCAAATGAATAAGATTTGGGATTACAATAAAAATTTGGACTACTAACTTTTTTGATTGAACAGAAATACCTAAACGAGGAAAGGAGTTTTAGACAAATAATAATCCTATTTGGATTGGTTTACTTTTATTTATATTTGAAACCATTTTTGTTTGACATTTATTTGGTTTGTTTACCAAGTTGTAAAAGCAAGTTTTATTTGCTTGTATTGTTGTAGCAATTTTCTTATTGCTTGTAATTTGGTTCGCAATTTTTAAATTGCTTGTAAGTGTTGGACTTTGGTTTGTTTTAACCTAGCTCATTCCTTGGAAAAACTTAATTCTAAAAATTGTTTTCCATGGACTAGGAGTCAACATGCTCTTGAAAGTTTTGTCAAAAGGTTAACTGGATTTTACGTGGGACCGATGTGACTCCTCCAGTCTTCCTAAGAACATTCTTGACAATGTTCAATTTTAGGTTAAGTGGTGAGACTAATTTTGAATTAAATTTCCAACTGTGGGATTTTCTAATGTTAAGTTTAATTTCTAGAAACACAGAAAGTGAAAGTCTGTTGTATTTTTCAGCGATGGCAACTGTCACTGATGCTGCTGCTACTTAATGTTAGTGGGGATCTGAATCCCGAGACAACTGGCTTGCAAACCCCTACTACTATGACCTCTGTGGTCAACCCTGGTGTTATTCCAGCTGTTCTGAGAGGACTGCTGAGTCACCATGAGCGCCCAGAGAAATTTGCTTGGGTGAACTTCAAGAGATAACAGCAAAAGATGATGTTTTACTTGACCACGCTAAACCTTGCAAAGGTTTTGAGCAATGATCCTTCAACCGTGGCATAGAATGAGCCAAACAGGCAGAAGGTTATGGCGCTTGACACATGGAAGCAGACATACTATCTTTACTGGAACTATGTGTTCAACAAGTTGGCAGACTCACTCTACAATGTGTTTTGTGCTAAGAGCTCAGCAAAGGAGTTATGGGAATCTCTAGACAAGAAATACATGACTGAGGATGCCGAGCCAAAGAAATTTGTCGTTGGACGATTCCTGGACTTTAAAATGATAGATTCAAAAACAGTGATGAGTCAAGTCCAGGAGTTCCAAGTGATCTTGCATGAAATTCATGTTTATGGGATGCCTTTGAACGAGTCATTCCAAGTTGTTGTGATTATTGAGAAACTTCACAATGGTTTGAAAGACTTCAAAAAATACTTGAAGCACAAGGGCAAGGAAATGTCAGTTGAAGACCTGATTGTCCGACTCCAAATTGAGGAGGATAATAAAAAGAAAGGAGGAAGTACCTCCTCTGTGAAAGCCAATGTCATTGAGCATTGCAAATCTTCTGGGGTGAGGAAGAAGCCCCCTGTGAACAAGGGCTCAAAGCTGGGACCAAGGGGTGGTGTTGCAAAGAAGCCGGCATACAAGCTGCAAGAACCTGTTTATTAGTTCTTAGAAAAGTGCTACAACTGTAGTAGCGAGGGGCATCGGACTAGTGACTGCCGCAAGTAGAGAAAGCCATACAAAACCAAACCTGGCGCTCACATGGCAGATATGTACAAGCACTCCGATGATGAAGATGACATGCACTTGTCTGCCGTTATCTCTGAAATGAATATGGTGGGTTCAAACCCAAGAGAATGGGTGGATTAATACTGGGGCTACACGCCACATCTGCACCGAGAAGAAGTTGTTTACAACTTTTGAGTCCGTCACAAACGGCGAGAAGTTGTTTATGGGGAATTTTGCTACCTCAATTGTTGTGGGGAAAGGAAAGGTGGTTCTAAAGTTGACCTTAGGAAATGAACTGATCTTGAACGAAGCCCTGTATATTCCCAACATTTGTAAGAATCTTGTCTCGAGGTCTCTTCTCAGCAAACATGGTTTTTGTATGGTCTTCGAGTCCAATAAGGTCGTTCTAACCAAGAGCAGAGTGTATATGGGTAAGGGATATATGTTAGGGGGTATGTTTAAACTCAATGTAATGACTCTTATCCCAAAGATGAATAAAGATGCATCTTCTTGTGCTTACATGCTTGAGTCTTCCAATTTGTGGCATGGTAAACTAGGACATGTGAATTTTGAATTTTTACGTAGATTAATCAAGTTAGATCACATACCATCTCTTAAGATTAATCTAAAACACAAGTGTGAAACTTGTGTTGAAGTGAAATTGACAAGATCTTCATTTCATTCTATTGAAAGAAGTTTAGATCCGTTGGACTTAGCGTATAGTGATGTGTGTAACTTAAAGTTTATACACTCACGTGGTGGCAATAAGTACTTCATCACTTTTGTTGATAATTGCACTAAGTATTATTGTGTGTATTTGTTCAAAAGCAAAGGTGAGGCTATTGACAAGTTTGTTATTTATAAGAATGAAGTTAAGAATCAATTAGGCCGCATGATTAAGGATTTAAGAAGTGATCGTGGTGGTGAGTATGAATCACCGTTTATTGAGATTTGTGCTCAATCCGGGATTATCCACCAAACCACGACGCCTTATTCTCCTCAGTCAAATGGGATTACTAAGCAGAAGAATATGACGCTAAAGGAGATGATGAATTTAATGTTAATAAGTTTTGGATTGTCACAGAACTTGTGGAGGGAAGCAATTCTCTCCACGAATTACATTCTAAATAGAATACCTTGGAATAAAATAGACAAGACTCCATATAAATCATGGAAAAGCCGCAAGCCTTCTTATAATTTCCTACGAATGTGGGGGTGTCTTGCAAAAGTGGCGGTATCTACATCCAAGCGGGTTAGGATAGGTCCGAAAACCGTGGATGGTATATTCATTGGTTATGCACAAATAGTAGTGCATATAGGTTTCTTGTGCACAAGTTTGATATTTCAGATATCCACAAGCATACCATAATGGAGTCAAGGAATGAGCTTTTCTTTGAAGACATATTTCCTTGCCGAACTCGATAAGTGGATCAAAGTTTTGAGAAGGAACTTGAAGATGATCAAGTGGATGATCAAATAGATAATCAAGATAAGGAAGTAGATGAGCCAAGAAGGAGTAAGAGGGCTAGAACTGCCAAGTCCTTTGGCCCGAACTTTTTGACTTATACGTTAGAGGGAGAACCTCGAACTTTCCATGAAGCTGTGACTTCACCTGAAAGTCTTTTATGGAAAGAAGCAATTAAGAGTAAGATTGATTCCATCTTACAGAACCATACTTGGGAGTTGGTTGATCTACCCCCAGGCAATAAGGCCTTGGAGAGTAAGTGAATCGTTAGAAGAAAGATGAAAGCGGATAGGTCAATTGATAAATATAAAGCTAGGCTAGTTATCAAAGGATACAGGCAGGGAGAAAGCTTGGATTACTTTGATACGTATTCACCTATGACAAGGATTACATCCATTCACATGGTGATTGCTATAGCCGCTTTACGTGGTCTAGAGATACATCAGATGGATGTAAAGACAACTTTCTTAAATGGAGATTTAGATGAAGAAATCTACATGGAATAACTCGAGGGGTTTTCAGCTCTAGGGAAAAATAAGAAAGTCTGTGAGCTTGTCAAGTCATAATATGGTTTGAAACAAGCGCCTAAGCAATGGCTTGAGAAGTTTGATAACGCTATGTTGTTAAATGGGTTTAGAATTAATGAGTGTGACAAGTGCGTATATATTAAAGACACTAACAGGTTATGTCATTTTGTGTCTATACGTAGATAACATACTCATTATTGGTAGTAATGATGAAATGATTCGACCTACCAAAAGATTGTTAAACTCTAAGTTTGACATGAAAGATATGGGCCTTACAGATGTCATTCTAGGTATTAAGATTACCATAATATCTAGTGGTATTGTACTTTCTCAGTCTCACTATATTGAGAAGATACTTGAGAAATTTGGTAAATCAAATACAAGTGTGTCTAGGACACCGGTAGACGTGAGTCTACATTTGACCAAGAATAATGGTGAGAGTGTCTCTTAGCTAGAATATTCTCGGGTCATTGGAAGTTTGATGTATCTGATGAATTGTACAAGGCTGGATATAACATACTCTATTAGTAGACTTAGTAGATACATGAGTAATCCGAATGCCACTCATTGGAGAGGCATTATGTTACCCAAAAGACAACCTAAGAGGGGGGTGAATTAGGTTCTTACAAATAAAAATAATAATACCCTAATAAAAATTATGACTAGCACAAAATATAGTTGATGAAATAAAAATAATTAAAAACAAGTGTTCTAACAACTATGTCAATTAATGATTTTAGCACAATAAAAATATGAAATATAGTTATAGCAATTTAAATAAAATAAAGAGATAAGGAAGAGAGAGGCAAACAAATTTATAGTGATTCGGTTTCAACTCGGCCTACGTCCACTCCTCAAGCTTCACTTGAGATTTTCTACTATTCTCTAGTTTCACAGGGTGCTAGCAACCTTTTCACAGGTGGAGCAATCCTCCACGGATTTTACATAGACTTTCTAAGTCAAGAATACTGAGTGTACTACACTCTTACAAGGTTGAAAAGAATGTGTTTTTGCTTTCATAGAAAGTTACAAGAATTATCTCTCAAAGATAGATATAAAAATGAAGCTCTGGTTTTTTTGTAAACCTCACACAAGAAAGATGGGCTTAAAACTATACATCTTAGTGTATAATTTCTGAAAGAGGATATAAACAAAAATTGAAGAACACTTCTCAGAGAATTTTTCAAAGAATAGATGTGAGTGATTATAAATCAAAGAATATTTTCTGATTTTTTTTTTTTTTTTTTGTAACTTGTTTACATTAGAGGCTTTGGTATATATAATGAAACTTATAACCGTTTATAGCCGTTGTATTCATTTGAATTTGTAACCGTTTATAGCCATTGTATTCATTTGAATATCTTCCACTCCATCATTACTAATTTGAATATCTTCCACTTAAACCTTTTGGCCTGCTGCTGTGCTGAGCTGTTTGAACCTTTTGGCCTGCTGCTGTGCTGGGCTGTTTGAACCTTTGTTTTGGGCTGTTTGAACCTCTGGTTTGGGCATTATTTTTAGGTTGAAATGAATTCCTGATTTAAGCAAATATTAAATACATTCAAATAATATTTAGGATAAAAGTTTAGGTGAGAAATAATAGGATAAAATAAATTTTGATTCTATTTTTCATTTTTAAATAAATTAAAACATAATTAAATAAATCATCAAAATAAATTTTGGATTCTATTTTTCTTTTTCAAATAAATTAAAATATAATTAAATAAATAATCAAAATAAATTTTGGATTCTATTTTTCTCTTTCAAATAAATTAAAACATAATTAAATAAATCATCAAAATAAATAAGTCTAACATATTATGTGGATGTTAGGTTATCTACGTTACACCTTGGATTATGGGCTGCATTATACCAGATACCCAGTAGTACTAGAAGGGTATAGTGACGCTAATTGGATATCTGATATAAAAGACTCCAATTTCACTAGTGGTTATGTGTTTACCCTCGGAGGGACAGTCGTGTATTGAAAATCTTCCAAGCAAACGTGTATATCGAGATCAACAATGGAATCTGAGTTTATTGCTTTGGATAAAGCAACTGAAGAAGCTGAATGGCTTTGCCAGTTCATTGAGGATATTCCACGTTGGCCGAAACCTGTGCCTACTATCTGTATTCATTATGATAGCCAATCGGCGATTGGACGGGCACAGAGTCATATGTATAATGGAAAGTCTAGACATATTCGTTGTAGACATAATTCCATACGACAACTACTCTCTAATGGAGTTGTCTCTCTAGACTGTGTAAAGTTTAAGGACAACATTGCGGATCCACTAACTAAAAGGTTTAACTCGAGAATTAGTAGAAACGTCATCAAGAGGAATAGGGTTAAGGCGTTTACTAATGTTACCGAAACGGAAAACCCAACCTAGTTGACTGGAAATCCCAAGATCTAGGTTCCAAGGGACAACCTAATTTCGTGTAACGGGTGACTCATTGAAAAGGTAAATCCTCTTGCCCATTCCTTTGTACAGTGATGCCCTGTAGGGGTGGAAGGTAAAGCTAATGCTTTTAATGACCTACGTGATATGAATAGTCAACCGTGATATAATGAGATATCTTATATAGGTCACTTATATGAGTACGAAGTAGGGCCGCTTCTTTAAAAATTGGTAAGTGTAGACACCCCATTTTTGACCGACCTTAAGACTCAGACGTCACCGATTGAGCGCTCGGTGATGTTGCATATCGTGCTCGTTCAGAAGTCTCAGAGTCGCGGCCGTGCGCCCTGCCTCCGGACTCCCGAACTCTCTTCTGTGCCTTGTCTCGGTTTGCGAACCAGACTCGGTTTTCTCTGTTTCTTTTCCTGAGGGGAGGGAGAGGTCCTGTAGACCATCTCTCAGTGGCCGTGGGCTACATTTCGTGGCCGTAGGCCATTTTGCCCATTTCGGAGCCCGGTTCCCAGTTTTCGGAGCCGTCAGGCCGTGTGCCTCGGTTCAGGACCGCCCAACCATCTCCGATTTCTCCGGTTTTTGGCATGCATCTCATTTACTCCATACCGAGGGACACTGGGGTCTTAGATACCCACTTCGTGGCCGAACGCCACTTTCGGTGCTTACAGCCCATTTTCGGGACCCCGAACTGCGTGATTTGGGCCCCGAGCATTCATTTTGCATTAGTTTTTGTTCAATTTTGGCAGGTACCTCTGTTTTAGCACCAGGAAGATCACTGGAAGGTGGAAGGACAGCAATTGTCTCAGAAAACCAGTTTCGCTCCTCCGGCGTCCGTTTTGCTCACTTCCGGGCTAATGTTGAACACCCTAGGGGTATTTTCTTCGAGCCGAGACTACATATTTGTGATGAGGGGACATGGGAGGACCCTAAAAAATGGTGGTCGGCCAGTAATTGTGATTTTCATTTTTGAGCCTCTCTTTCAAATGCAATGTTGTGTCTCCTGTTTCAGAGTTGCCAAATTCCAACCATGGGGTCTTATTCTACACACCTGGGAGGACACCAAAAAATGGTGGCCGGCCAGTAATTGTTCACTTCATTTTTGGCCATGGCCGGCCGGCCATGGGGAGTGGTTGGCCGACCAGTGGGGTGGCCGGCCGGCCATCTTCAAAAAAAACACATGGCCGGCCTGCTTTCTGCTTTTGAGCACTTTACAGCTGTCCGGCTGTTTCTTCAAAATATCCTATCCTCCAGGGGATATTTTGGGAGGGAAAGCTTGGGTGCATTTCCCTCCCATTTTACACCCCTTTCTTGCCCATTTAAGGGGCTGACCTCCTTCTTTGCTAGGGTTAGAAAAATTCTCCTCAAGAACACTTAGCCATTTGCCTCCATTTTCACCTCCAAAACCTTGAAAAACCTTCAAGTCTCTAGCCCATTTCTTCATCAACCCTAAGCCTCACCATCATCACTTCCATTCCAGCAGCAAAGGGAGTTTTTCCAGAGGCTAAGAAGCAACAAATCCAAGCCAAGAAGCATCCAGAGACTTGTCTTCAAGGGTAAGTCTCTATTTCCCTTTTTCTAACATATTTTTGCTTCATTTCTTTACCCTATTTGCTTGTGGTTTTGGGCTCTGACCCCTACTGGTTTTCGGCCTATTTTGAGCCCCTCTTCAACATTTAAGAAGGGCTCAACCATGTTTGGCCTCTCTATCATGCACTTGCTTTGTAATTTTCCATATTTACCGTAAAATTGCATGGTTTATTTGGTCTATTTGAAGTCTGATTTTGAGCATTCCATAAACTGTGATTAGGATCATTTTGAGCCCCTCTACAACATTGTAGAAGGGCTCAACCTTGTTTGGTGCTTCCATGCATGACCTATCTTTATATCCCCTATTTGGTCCATATGTTGCATGATTTTTTAGGCCATTCTTGCTTCTGTTTTTGGCCATCATCAGGTCTGGAAATAGGCTTAAAATGACCCATTCTTCATGTTTTGTTAAGGGTCTTTGGCTGTTTGGTGAATGCTTGGTGCACTTCTCTTTATAGCCCTCTTTTGGCTCATATTTTGCATGCTATGTTTGCCATATTTGTACACTGTTTTGAGGGCTTCCATAAGCTGTAAATGTTCATATTTTTAGATCCTCTTCACTGTTGTAGAACTGTGTTTTTCAGTTTGGGCATTGTATATACCACTTGCTTCATAATCCTCCACTTTTTCCCCATTTTTGCATGCTGTTTTTTCCATATTTGTGATTGTTATTTGGCCATTCTTTGTACTGAAAAAATGCTAGTTTAGAGACTTCCTAGCATCTGTCTTTACACTTCATATCCATATTCTGCATATTTGGCATAGCTGCAAGTCATTTCGGGCGCATAGCATAGCATTTCGGGCATCGGGTGTGATTTTGCTTTAATTCGGGGGCTGTTTTGCATCATTTTAGCTGCTGAAATTTGCATTTTCCATGTGTCATTTGCCACGTCTCATTTCGTACATCATTTCATGCCTTCGGGCCATGCCTCGGTTTGCGTGCCCGTGTGCACGCATTTCGAGGCACTTCATTTTCATCCGTCGGCGGCTTATGTGAGTGCGGCTGAGGCCCTCTCATGTTAGCGTAAGCCCAATTCGCATTCCACATGTCATTCCCCATGCCTCGGTTTGCGTGCCCGTGTACACGCATTTCGAGGCACTTCACTTTTATCCGGCGGCCTCTTATGTGAGTGTGGCTGAGGCCCACTCATGTCAGTATAAGTCCACTTTGCATTCTATATGCCATTTTAGCATCACTGCATTCCGTATGCCATTGCCTCGGTTTGCGTGCCCGTGTGCACGCATTTCGAGGCATCTCATTTTCATCTCACGGCCTCTTATGGGAGTGTGGCTGAGGCCCTCTCATGTTAGTGTAAGCCCAATTTGCATTTGGAGTGCCATTTCATGCTTTAGTACCATTGCCTCGGTTTGCGTGCCCGTGTGCACGCATTTCGAGGCACTTCATTTTTTATCCGACGGCTTCTTATGTGAGTATAGCTGAGGCTCATTCATGTTAGTGTAAGTCCATTTTGCATTTTGTATGTCATTTTAGCATCATTGCATTCCGAATGCTATTGCCTCGATTTGCGTGCCCGTGTGCACGCATTTCGAGGCACTTCACTTTTCATCTATTGGCCTCCTGTGTGAGTGTGGCTGAGGCTCACTCATGTTGGTATAAGCCCATATTACATTGTCATGCCATTTTTTAGTCTCATTATATCGCGTGTGTCATTACCTCGGTTTGCGTGCCTGTGTGCACGCATTTCGAGGCATCTCGTTTTCACCAGCATAGTGCATACTAGGTTGTATCTTAGATTGCATTCATGCATTACCTCGGTTTGCGTGCCCGCGTGCACGCATTTCGAGGCATCTCATTTTCATAGCATTGTGCATGCTAGGTCATATGTTAGCTGCATTTCATGCATATCATGCATATTGCATCGTGTTCGGGATAGGAGTTAGCCCGGGCACGGGAAACGAGGTACGTTCCGTACTCCGAGTGACGGAACGGATCTCAATCCCCAAGTCACCGACACTCCGGATTATCCATGATGGAGTTAGGTTTTGTTGTAGCATTCACATGCATTCATCCTATATTGAGTTATGCAATTCGGCTCCTCGGCCATCATGCATCGGTATGCGTGATTGGTGGCACGAGGATCGAGGCATGCATATATTTGTGAAATACATTGCCATGCCCCTTTCCTGCTCTCTGTTGCAGCAAAATCCAGGATCAGCAACTTTCCGGAACTTGGCACGCATTTCGAGAAACATTGCAAACAGAGGCTAATTGGGGCATCCCAGTGGATTTCAGCGCCAAAGTAGCCCGGCATGCATCATTCATCAGAATCAAGGCAGCCCCTGGCTTGCATGCCAGTTTTACAGTTTTTCTTAGTTAATTTGTTAATTAATTAGGAATCTATATTATTTTGGACTGTATTATTCTTTTATTCGGGATTGTATCTTTATTCGGACCCTCTGCGCGAGGGCATAATTGTAATAAGTGTGGGTGTGTGTGATGTATGTCTTCCAACCCCACGTCTTTCTCCCTTTTATTTACCCGCTTACAATGGTTAGATATAGGGCATATTTCAATTAGCATACAGTATGACAGCATGTTTGCATCATTTATCTGTTTTGCACGCACCGGGCTCGGCGCATCATACAAACTGCATTTGTATTTCAATTCCAAATTGAATACGTGTTAGTTGTAGCATTCCATATGCCATGTTTAAGACAGCCGAGCCTGCTATAGTTGCATATTTGCATGTGTTGCATTAGGCATTTCTGTACATTTAGGATCATGCATGATTTCTAACCGGTTCCTGTTTTGGCTTGGAGTACTCGGTGAGTTTTATGCTTTAGCATCCTTGCATGCGTGTGGGTGTTGCCATGATAGCATGCTTGCCATGAGGCTATTTGCTTATGTGATATAACTGCCTTGAATGCCTATGGGTGGAGGTTGAGTTATTTGAACTGGGACAATGCATTGACTGTTTGTTTTAAGCCCACTAGATAGTGGCAACATCACTATTTTCTAAGCCCACCTGAGGGTGGCAAATCCGCATTTTAGCCTACCTGCGGGTAGCACCATCACACCATTTTCAAACAAACGAACATGAAATGTTTTGTTTCAATTCAGACGGCCTAGTCTATACTTGTTTGCTACGAGCATCACATAGTAACCTAGGCTAATAACCGGAATAAGAGCATACAATGTTTTCAAAAGCAGATATCATGGTTAGTAGAGGCCGGTCTTTGACCGGGCGAGCGGGGGTGCTCACGATGTGACCTTCCCCAATCGTACCCAAGTTCCCGAGCCAACTTTGGTGATGACGGACACGTGGCCTTTGGCACCGAGTTAGGGTTTCCTAAATTTCCCATTTAAAAAATATTTAGGTGGCGACTCTGTTATCTGGCAAAGCAGTCCATGTTTGGCACTTCTTTCAAAAATCTATTTTTTTTCTCAAAACGATTTGCCGGATTTGGACTCTTTGGTTCAAGATTAAGAACCGTGACATTTGAGTCCTTTGAACTGTAGTGACCCAATATCGAACCAGAACCGGGGGGGGGCTCGCACTCCCTTTCCCCGGGATGCGTTCGGGGACGTCTACAGTAAGGCCGAATTCTTTAAAGCCACTCACTGAACCAAGTTAGTGTTCCACGGCCATACCGAACACACCAGTGAGAACAAGAACAATGGTTGGACTAACTCCTGTGTGAGGCCTGTTGTCTCGGTTTACACAAACGGTAGAATAGCTCAAGACATCACGTTCACTGGTCAGCCAGTAAATTCGATAGGCTTTCACTACGAAAGGTTCAAGGCCAACAGCTACATTTTCTAATGCAGGGTTAGTCTGCGTGCTCTCTCTCTGAGTCTTTGTTGTAAACGTTGTCCGTTTTTCTTTATTCGGTCAATTTTTATTCATGTGGGGGATTGTTGGAAAGCATGATTTTTTGGTAACTTTAATGAGAAATTAAAGTAGGTCCCAATCATTGGTTGAGATGAGATTAAATGAGTTTAGATTATTTATAATAAGGTCTTTATACCACAAAAAGAATAACCAAAAATTATTGAGAATTGAATGAGAAATTGTCTCATAAAGATTGCCTCATGAATGAGGTATTGGGAATTGCATATAACTATCAATCCCACATTGATTGTAGAGGAAAGCTTTGATGGGTATTTAAACCTCAAGATTTTGATAAGGGTATGAGCCCTTTGGGGTATCCAAATTTTCCAAAATAAGGGAGTTATGGATGCTTCAATGATAGGCTTGGGCTAAGACTATGGTCCAAGTTATTTATGGAAAAATTGCCACTAGCGAGCCGCTGGCCCGCCTAAACCGAGCCGAGGCCGAGTCCGTGGTCTATGATCTGTAGATCGTGGATCTTGGATCTTGGGCTTGGGCTTGGGCTTGGCTTGAAGCTTGTTGGAATGGGTCAAATTGGTGGTCTACCAACCTAAACTTTTTAGACCAAGTCTGCTTCAGATATACACACTTGTGTATACAGAAAATATATCTCAGATATTTTTCCCATCAATTTTGGTCCATTACTCCAGCAGTTTTGCAGGAGTAATGGCCATTAGTTGCTAGCCTTTATGGCTGAAGGCTCCTCCTCTCTCCCCCATGGTGTATAAAATGAGACCTATCTCCCTTGGTTTTGGTATAGATTTTTTGCTTCTAGAATACATACAGTCAGTTTGCTTCTGCCTATAATTTTCTTCCAGTGTGAGAGAATGCTGCCATTGTCCGTTTGCCAAAGCTAACAAAAGGTGTTTCTGCGTTAGCCGGTCTAAACCGTCATATCCTGGGAAATAGAAGTCGATGTACCTCCAGTACCCACGGTGAGACGGCCAATCTGTTTTAAGGAGACTATGGTATCACATAGGTTTCAATTTGCATTTTTGTCCTTATTTTTCTTATATGTATTTCTGTTCGTCAAGTTGTATGTAATAATCCCATGATTTCATTTCCTGTAAATCAATATCATTTCATATGAATCTATTTGTCTTTTTTTTTTATTTAATTATACAATTTGTACAACAATTCGACCTCTCGATTTCACGAGACCAGCGGCATGTGTTTCTCTCTCTGGTCTCACTCTTTTTTTTCGTCCCTTTTTTTGTAGACACCATTGATTCACTTTTAGATCTACACACCCAGCACTCTTCGATATAGTTTTATACTAACTATGTTGCGATTTGTTTGATTTTTGTTTTAGATCTATATATTTTGATTATTTTTGAGATATAATTGATTTGTATAGCTGGTTTGCTTACAGATCTATACATTTTTCTTCATCTATTATAGATGATGTACTAGTCGTTGACTCAACTGATGACGAAGACTACAGGCTTAACTGAGCCGGTCTGTACAGGTCTGATCTGCGGTCCCCGCTGCCGATCGGCATCCGTAACCTCCTCCTCTGACGCGGATCTCTCTCTCTCTCTCTCTCTCTCTCTCTCTCTCTCGTCTCATGCTCAAATCTGAATATATGAGCTAAAATCTATTTACAAAGTAGAGGAATCAAAGTCAACACCATGGCCATCCTCGACGTCTCTAGATTCGTTAAAGGCATCCAAGACCTCAGTGATGACAATTACGTATATATATACTCTGTACACACTCATATATCTTTTTGATCAAGTTCTTAATCTTTTTTTTTTTTTTTTTTGCTTGTTTAGGGATTACATTTCTCGAAGCTATTTGCTCTGCTTCTATGGTTCCAGGGAATGGACTCCTCTCTCTTCTCTCAGATTAGTGTGTCTATATATGAAACGGATAGCGGCTTCGTATTTCAACAGATAGAAAAACAGAACAGATATGTTGTTGATGATGATAATGACGATGTTGACGAAGATGACGAAACATATTGCAACAGATAAGGAGAGGGAGAGAGAGAGAGAGGAAAGAAAATTTTGAATAGATAGGGGCTTGGTATTTCAACATATAGGAAAAAATGAACAGATAATAAAATTGGACAGATATTTGAACAGAAAAAGGGAAAAAGTTGAACGGATAAGAAAAAAATACAACAGATAGGCAAAAGTTTGAACAAATAGTCAACAAAAGTTGATAGATAAAAAAAGTCAACAGATAATTTAAGGGGTAAAATTAAAAATAAATGTTCTTCAAAACAAATAAAAGAAATTCTCATCAAACTATTTTACAAATAATGAATCTCTCACCAACAAAAAATATCAGTAGACCTAATATTTTACAACCTTCTTAGTTTGGATTTATTACCAATTTATTCTAATTACAAATACAAAAAATATTAAATCAAACTGAACAACTAAAGTCCAAACAATAGTTAGAAAGCCTGACTCTGACCACACACAACCACCATCACTAGTCCAACTAAAGAAATAAACTATAAACAACCTCCATATCAGGAAAATAAATAAATAAATCACCATAAATGATATCAAACTCTCCACAATATTTGAACTTGCAACTTCATGTACATACTCGTGCTATACAACCGTTAAACTAAAAACCTAGTTAAATGATTCTAACGAGGCTTGAACACAAAACTTGTTGTGTGACACAGTTGCGCTTCACCATTCGACCAACATAGATCCTTTTGATCTATCAACTAAGTGTATACATGAGTGACCAACTAAATTAGTCTAATTGATTAGTTTTACTAAATTAAGTCTCATAAAAAAAAAAATTGTTTTCACTATGTCTCACATATCACCACTAAATTGAAATACCCTTATGTTATTAGGGATTGGTTGGGTGTCCTAAATAAGTGTACTTTTTGACATTTTAGACTAAAAAGTTTAGGAAAAAAAAATATAGTTGTTTAGGTTAACTTTTTGTCTTTTACGAAAAAATGTGTATTAAAAAATTGTATAAATTAGTGTGTAGAAGAAGATAAAGATTGTGAGTTGTACAGCCGTACCGTCTGCGCAGGCTAAATTGATGCTAAGAAATGCTTGCCTACTTTTCGGGCATTGTATTGGATGGTGTTGTTCGGCCCGTGGGGGCCATCACGGGTTCCGTTTTGATAATCTGAACTATTTTATGTGTAGAACTCGTCGAATACTATATGCTTATAAAAAATCACATTGATCGGATATCGATAACTATCTGATCGGATTAGTTTTTTCTCAACCGTTAACTATAACACCATCCATTTTTTTATACAAAACTGATTTAATCATATAGTTAGCAATATCCGATCAACGTGATTTTTTACAGACATATAGTACTCGATGAGTTCTACACAAATGGTTCAAATTATCAAAACCGAACCCGTAATAGGCCCTCACGGACCAAACAGCACTGCTATGTAAATTTGTTGTGCACCCGTGTGTAATTTATACCAGGACAGACCCATCACTGTGTCATACATTCGTGACTTGTACTTGCATCAATGTAAATTTATTTTTTTTATATTTTTAATTTGTGAATAATAATAACTTTTTAGTTTTTTTAATAACATTTTGACTTTTTGTCTTTTTGAAGACATGCCAAACCAGTCCTAAAACGTGAAAAACACATAAATAATTTGGAGGCAATTATGTTTTTTAATTTAAAATTTTATCACTTTCATTTTATAAATCTATTTTTCATAAATGTATATTTTAAAAAAGTGAGGAATTTCTCAATTAGCAAGTGTTAAAATTT